>CAJNDT010004836.1:0-10360 GCA_905221615.1 Symbiodinium sp. CCMP2592
TTTGAGCCTCTTCATCCCCGCTTATATTAGTCGAACAAATTCGTTTCCAGGAAGCTTTCAAGAAGGCTGAAAGAGGCTTTGAGCCTTTTCATCCCCCCTTATATTAGTCGAACAAATTCGTTTCCAGGAGGCTTTCAGGAAGGCTGAAAGAGGCTTTGAGCCTCTTCATCCCCCCTTATATTAGTCGAACAAATTCGTTTGCAGGAGGCTTTCAAGAAGGCTGAAGGAGGCTTTGAGCCTCTTCATCCCCCCTTATATTAGTCGAACAAATTCGTTTCCAGGAGGCTTTCAAGAAGGCTGAAAGAGGCTTTGAGCCTCTTCATCCCCCCTTATATTAGTCGAACAAATTCGTTTCCAGGAGGCTTTCAAAAAGGCTGAAAGAGGCTTTGAGCCTCTTCATCCCCCCTTATATTAGTCGAACAAATTCGTTTCCATGAGGCTTTCAAGAAGGCTGAAAGAGGCTTTGAGCCTCTTCATCCCCCCTTATATTAGTCGAACAAATTCGTTTCCAGGAGGCTTTCAAGAAGGCTGAAAGAGGCTTTGAGCCTCTTCATCCCCCCTTATATTAGTCGAACAAATTCGTTTCCAGGAGGCTTTCAAGAAGGCTGAAAAAGGCTTTGAGCCTCTTCATTCCCCCTTATATTAGTCGAACAAATTCGTTTCCAGGAGGCTTTCAAGAAGGCTGAAAGAGGCTTTGAGCCTCTTCATCCCCCCTTATATTAATCGAACAAATTCGTTTCCAGGAGGCTTTCAAGAAGGCTGAAAGAAGCTTTGGGCCTTTTCATCCCCCCTGATATTAGTCGAACAAATTCGTTTCCAGGAGGCTTTCAAGAAGGCTGAAAGAGGCTTTGGGCCTTTGCATCCCCCCTTATATTAGTCGAACAAATTCGTTTCCAGGAAGTTTTCAAGAAGGCTGAAAGAATTTTTGGGCCTCTTCATCCCCCCTTATATTAGTCGAACAAATTCGTTTCCAGGAAGCTTTCAAGAAGGCACGCAATAAGCGAAACAGTTCTGCAATAGATTGATAGTCCTAGCGCCCCAATAAGCGGAACGATTGTGCCAGAGATTGTCCTTCCTAACGCCCCAATAAGCGAAACAATTCTGCAGGAGATTTTCCTTCCTAACCCCCCAATAAGCGAAACAATTCTGCAAGCATTTCTCTTTGCTAACCCTTCATAAACGAAACACAAACTCCTTTCGAGCAGGTCTGAGCTCTGGACACCTTCGTCGAGGTGGAAGAAGCTCCTCCTGAACAGGTCTGAGCTCTGGACTCCTCCATATAGGTAGAACAAACTCTTCCACAGCTCTGAGCTCTGGTCCCCTTCATACCGGTAGAACGAGATCTGGACCCCTTCAACAAACTCTTCCTGAGCAGGTCTGAGCTCTGGACCCCTTCATATAGGTAGAATAAACTCCTGCTGAGCAGGTCTGAGCTCTGGACGCTTCATATAGGTAGAACTAATTCCTCCTGAGCAGGTTTGAGCTCTGGACCTTTCATATAGGTAGAACAGGCCTCTTCATCCCCCCTCATATTAGTCGAACAAATTCGCTTCCAGGAGGCTTTCAAGAAGGCTGAAAGAGGCTTTGGTCCTCTTCATCCCCCCTTATATTAGTCGAACAAATTCGTTTCCAGGAGGCTTTCAGGAAGGCTGAAAGAGGCTTTGAGCCTCGTCATCCCCCCTTATATTAGTCGAACAAATTCGTTTGCAGGAGGCTTTCAAGAAGGCTGAAAGAGGCTTTGAGCCTCTTCATCCCCCCTTATATTAGTCGAAAAAGTAAAAATGAAAAAACGAGAGGTAGCGAACAAATTCGTTTCCAGGAGGCTTTCAAGACGGCTGAAAGAGGCTTTGAGCCTCTTCATCCCCCCTTATATTAGTCGAACAAATTCGTTTCCAGGAGGCTTTCAAGAAGGCTGAAAGAGGCTTTGAGCCTCTTCATCTCCCCTTATATTAGTCGAACAAATTCGTTTCCCGGAGGCTTTCAAGAAGGCTGAAAGAGGCTTTGAGCCTCTTCATCCCCCCTTATATTAGTCGAACAAATTCGTTTCCAGGAGGCTTTCAAGAAGGCTGAAAGAAGCTTTGAGCCTCTCCATCCCCCCTTATATTAGTCGAACAAATTCGTTTCCAGGAGGCTTTCAAGAAGGCTGAAAGAGGCTTTGAGCCTCTTCATCCCCCCTTATATTAGGCGAACAAATTCGTTTCCAGGAAGCTTTCAAGAAGGCTGAAAGAGGCTTTGAGCCTTTTCATCCCCCCTTATATTAGTCGAACAAATTCGTTTCCAGGAGGCTTTCAGGAAGGCTGAAAGAGGCTTTGAGCCTCGTCATCCCCCCTTATATTAGTCGAACAAATTCGGTTGCAGGAGGCTTTCAAGAAGGCTGAAAGAGGCTTTGAGCCTCTTCATCACCCCTTATATTAGTCGAACAAATTCGTTTCCAGGAGGCTTTCAAGAAGGCTGAAAGATGCTTTCAGCCTCTTCATCCCCCCTTATATTAGTCGAACAAAAAACAAAAAACAAAGCGACATCGTTTCATGAGGCTTTTCAGAAGGCCTGAATAGGCCTTGAGCCTCTTCATCCCCCTTAAGTAAGTCGAACAAATTCGTTTCCAGGAAAGGCTTTTCAAGACGGCTGAAAGAAGCTTTGAGCCTCTTCACCCCCTTATATAGTCGACCAATTCGTTTTCCAGGAGGCCTTTCCAGAAGGCTGAAGAGGCTTTGAGCCCTCTTCATCCCCCCTTTATATTAGTCTAACAAATTGCTTTCCAGAAGCTTTATCAAGAAGGCACGCCAATAAGCTAAACGTTTTCTGCAATACTTGAATAGCTAAACGCCCCAAATAATCGGAACATTTCCAGAGATTGTCCTTTCCTACGCCCCAATAAGCGAACCCATTCGCAGCAATGTCCTTCCTACGCCCCAATATCGAAACAATCTGCAAGCATTTCTCTTTGGCTAACCCCTTCATAAACAAACACAAACTCCTTTCGAACAGGTCTGAGCTCTGGACACCTTTGTCGAGGTGGAAGAAGCTCCTCCTGAACAGGTCTGAGCTCTGGATTCCTTCATATAGGTAGAACAAACTCTTCCGCAGGTCTGAGCTCTGGACCCCTTCGTACCGGTAGAACGAGATTTGGACCCCTTCAACAAACTCTTCCTGAGCAGGTCTGAGCTCTGGACCCCTTCGTATAAGTAGAACAAACTCCTGCTGGGCAGGTCTGAGCTCTGGACCCTTCATATAGGTAGAACAATCTCCTCCTGAGGCTGAAAGAGGCTTTGAGCCTCTTCATTCCCCCTTATATTAGTCGAACAAATTCGTTTCCAGGAGGCTTTCAAGAAGGCTGAAAGAGGCTTTGAGCCTCTTCATCCTTCCTTATATTAGTCGAAAAACAAAAACAAATGCGTTTCCATGAGCTTTTCAAGAAGGCTGAAAAGAGGCTTTGAGCCTTCCATCCCCTTATATTAGTCGAAACAAAAATTGTACAGATGCTTTCAAGAACGGCTGAAGAGGCTTTGAGCCTCCTTCATCTCCCCTTATATTAGTCGAACCAATTCGTTTTCCAGGATGCTTTTCAAAAGGCTGAACGAGGCTTTGAGCCTCTTCATCTCCCTTATATTAGTCGAACAATTCGTTTCCAGGAGGGCTTCAAGAAGCCTGAAAGAGGCTTTGATCCTCTTCATCCCCCTTATATTAAGTCGCCAATTCTTTTCTCGGAGGCTGTCAAAGAAGGCGCAATAGGCTTTGAGCTGCTTTCATCCCCCCTTATATAGCGAACCATATCGTTTCCAGGAAGCTTTCAAGAAGGTTGAAAAAGGCTTTGAGCCTTTTCATCCCCCCTTATATTAGTCGAACAAATTCGTTTCCAGGAGGCTTTCAGGAAGGCTGAAAGAGGCTTTGAGCCTTGTCATCCCCCCTTATATTAGTCGAACAAATTCGTTTGCAGGAAGCTTTCAAGAAGGCTGAAAGAGGCTTTGAGCCTCTTCATCACCCCTTATATTAGTCGAACAAATTCGTTTCCAGGAGGCTTTCAAGAAGGCTGAAAGATGCTTTCAGCCTCTTCATCCCCCCTTATATTAGTCGAACAAATTCGTTTCCATGAGGCCTTCAAGAAGGCTGAAAGAGGCTTTGAGCCTCTTCATCCCCCCTTATATTAGTCGAACAAATTCGTTTCCAGGAGGCTTTCAAGCAGGCTGAAAGAAGCTTTGGGCCTGTTCATCCCCCCTTATATTAGTCGAACAAATTCGTTTCCAGGAAGCTTTCAAGCAGGCTGAAAGAGGCTTTGGGCCTCTTCATCCCCCCTTATATTAGTCGAACAAATTCGTTTCCGGGAAGCTTTCAAGAAGGCACGCAATAAGCGAAACAGTTCTGCAATAGATTGATAGTCCTAACGCTCCAATAAGCGGAACAATTGTGCCAGAGATTGTTCTTCCTAACGCCCCAATAAGCGAAACATTTCTACAGGAGATTTTCCTTCCTAATGCCCCAATAAGCGAAACAATTCTGCAAGCATTTCTCTTTGCTAATCCTTCATAAACGAAACACAAACCTCTTTCTAGCAGGTCTGAGCTCTGGACACCTTCGTCGAGGTGGAAGAAGCTCCTCCTGAACAGGTCTGAGCTCTGGATTCCTTCATATAGGTAGAACAAACTCTTCCGCAGGTCTGAGCTCTGGACCCCTTCGTACCGGTAGAACGAGATTTGGACCCCTTCAACAAACTCTTCCGAGCAGGTTCTTGAGCTCTGGAAACCCCCCTTCTATATTATAAACAAAACTCCCTGTGGGACAGGTCTTAAGCTCTGGACCCTTCTATAGTAAACAAATCCTCCTGAGGCCTGAAAAGATGCTTTGAGCCTCTTCATCACCCCTTATATTAGTCGAACAAATTCGTTTCCAGGAGGCTTTCAAGAAGGCTGAAAGATGCTTTCAGCCTCTTCATCCCCCCTTATATTAGTCGAACAAATTCGTTTCCATGAGGCTTTCAAGAAGGCTGACAGAGGCTTTGAGCCTCTTCATCCCCCCTTATATTAGTCGAACAAATTCGTTTCCAGGAGGCTTTCAAGAAGGCTGAAAGAGGCTTTGAGCCTCTTCATCGCCCCTTATATTAGTCGAACAAATTCGTTTCCAGGAGGCTTTCAAGAAGGCTGAAAGAGGCTTTGGGCTTCTTCATCCCCCCTTATATTAGTCAAACAAATTCGTTTCCAGGAGGCTTTCAAACAAAGAAAAGAGGCCTGAAAAGAGGCTTTTGAGCCCTCTTCATCCCCCCTTATATTAGTCGAACAAACTTTCTTTCCGAGGCCTTTCAAGAAGGCTGAAAAGAAGGCGTTGAGCCTCTTCATCCCCCCTTATATTAAGTCGACCACTTCTTTCCAGGAATCTTTGCAGAAGGCTGAAAGAGGCTTTGGCTTTTCTCCCCCTATATTAGTCCGAACAAATTCGTTTCCAGGAGGCTTTCAGGAAGGCTGAAAGAGGCTTTGAGCCTCGTCATCCCCCCTTATATTAGTCGAACAAATTCGTTTGCAGGAGGATTTCAAGAAGGCTGAAAGAGGCTTTGAGCCTCTTCATCACCCCTTATATTAGTCGAACAAATTCGTTTCCAGGAGGCTTTCAAGAAGGCTGAAAGATGCTTTCAGCCTCTTCATCCCCCCTTATATTAGTCGAACAAATTCGTTTCCAGGAGGCTTTCACGAAGGCTGAAAAAAGCTTTGAGCCTCTTCATCCCCCTTATATTAGTCGAAAAAATTCGTTTCCAGGAGGCTTTCAAGAAGGCTGAAAGAGGCTTTGAGCCTCTTCATCCCTCCTTATATTAGTCGAACAAATTCGTTTCCAGGAGGCTTGCAAGAAGGCTGAAAGAGGCTTTGAGCCTCTTCATCCCCCCTTATATTAGTCGAACAAATTCGTTTCCAGGAAGCTTTCAAGAAGGCACTCAATAAGCTAAACAGTTCTGCAATAGATTGATAGTCCTAACGCCCCAATAAGCGGAACAATTGTGCCAGAGATTGTCCTTCCTAACGCGCCAATAAGCGAAACAATTCTGCAGGAGATCTTCCTTCCTAACGCCCCAATAAGCGAAACAACTCTGCAAGCATTTCTCTTTGCTAACCCTTCATAAACGAAACACAAACTCTTTTCGAGCACGTCTGAGCTCTGGACACCTTCGTCGAGGTGCAAGAAGCTCCTCCTGAACAGGTCTGAGCTCTGGACTCTTTCATATAGGTAGAACAAACTCTTCCACAGGTCTGAGGGTCTGGCCCCTTTCATACGGTAGAACGAGATCTGGACCCTTCACAAAGCTCTTCCTGATCGGTCTGAGCTCTGCCCTCATATAAGTAGAACAAACCCCTGCTGGGCAGGTTGAGCTCTGGACCCTTCATATCGGAAAGAACAACTCCTCCTGAGGCTGAAAGGGCTTTGGACCCTCTTCATCCCCCTTATATTAGTCCGAACAAATTCGTTTCCAGGAGCTTTCAAAGAAGGCCTGAAAGAGGCTTTGAGCCTCTTCATTCCCCCTTATATTAGTCGAACAAATTCGTTTCCAGGAGGCTTTCAAGAAGGTTGAAAGAGGCTTTGAGCCTCTTCATCCCTCCTTATATTAGTCGAACAAATTCGTTTCCAGGAGGCTTTCAAGAAGGCTGAAAGAGGCTTTGAGCCTCTTCATCCCCCCTTATATTAGTCGAACAAATTCGTTTTCAGGAGGCTTTCAAGAAGGCTTAAAGAGGCTTTGAGCCTCTTCATCCCCTCTTATATTAGTCGAACACATTCGTTTCCAGGAGGCTTTCAAGAAGGCTGAAAGAGGCTTTGAGCCTCTTCATCCCCCTTATATTAGTCGAACAAATTCGTTTCCAGGAGGCTTTCAAGAAGGCTGAAAGAGGCTTTGAGCCTCTTCATCCCCCCTTATATTAGTCGAACAAATTCGTTTCCAGGAGGCTTTCAAGAAGGCTGAAAGAGGCTTTGAGCCTTTCATCCCCCCTTATATTAATCGAACAAATTCGTTTCCAGGAGGCTTTCAAGAAGGCTGAAAGAGGCTTTTGGCCTTTTCATCCCCCCTGATATTAGTCGAACAAATTCGTTTCCAGGAGGCTTTCAGGAAGGCTGAAAGAGGCTTTGAGCCTCGTCATCCCCCCTTATATTAGTCGAACAAATTCGTTTGCAGGAGGCTTTCAAGAAGGCTGAAAGAGGCTTTGAGCCTCTGCATCACCCCTTATATTAGTCGAACAAATTCGTTTCCAGGAGGCTTTCAAGAAGGCTGAAAGATGCTTTAAGCCTCTTCATCCCCCCTTATATTAGTCGAACAAATTCGTTTCCATGAGGCTTTCAAGAAGGCTGAAAGAGGCTTTGAGCCTCTTCATCCCCCCTTATATTAGTCGAACAAATTCGTTTCCAGGAGGCTTTCAAGAAGGCTGAAAGAAGCTTTGAGCTTCTTCATCCCCCCTTATATTAGTCGAACAAATTCGTTTCCAGGAGGCTTTCAAGAAGGCCCCCCCTGCACCCCGCCGCAATACGCTAACAGTTTTCTGCAATAGATTTGATAGTCCTACTCCCCAAGAAGCGAACAATTGTGCCAGAGATTTTGTTCCTTCCTAACGCCCCATAGCGAAACAATTCTGCATGAATTTTCCTTCTCCGCCCAATAAGCGAAACAATTCTGCAAGCTTTTCCTTTGCTAACCCCTTCAATCACGAAACACAACCTCTTATAGAGGTCGTCCTGAGCTCTGGACACCTTTCGTGAGGTGTAAGAAGCTTCCTCCTGACAGTCCTGAGCTCTGGACTCCTTCATATAGGTAGAACAAACTCCTTCCACATGTCCTGAGCGTCTGGTCCCCGTCAGACCGTAAGAACGAGAGTCTGGAAACCCCTTCAACCACGCTTTTCCTGAGCAGGTCTGAAGCTCTGACCCCTTCATTAATTAGAACAACTCCTGCTGGGCAGGTCTGAGCTCTGGACCCTTCATATAGGTAGAACAAACTCCTCCTGAGGCTGAAAGAGGCTTTGAGCCTCTTCATCCCCCTTTATATTAGTCGAACAAATTCGTTTCCAGGAGGCTTTCAAGAAGGCTGAAAGAGGCTTTGAGCCTCTTCATCCCTCCTTATATTAGTCGAACAAAATCGTTTCCAGGAGGCTTTCAAGAAGGCTGAAAGAGGCTTTGAGCCTCTTCATCCCCCCTTATATTAGTCGAACAAATTCGTTTCCAGGAGGCTTTCAAGAAGGCTGAAAGAGGATTTGAGCCTCTTCATCCCCCCTTATATTAGTCGAACAAATTCGTTTCCAGGAGGCTTTCAAGAAGGCTGAAAGAGGCTTTGAGCCTCTTCATCCCCCCTTATATTAGTCGAACAAATTCGTTTTCCAGGAGCTTTCAAGAAGGCTGAAAAGAGGCTTTGAGCCTCTTCATCCCCCCTTATATTAGTCGAACACCAATTCGTTTCCAGGAGGCTTTCCAATAAGGCTGAAAGAGGCTTTGAGCCTCTTCATCCCCCCTTTAAATATTCGTCAACAAATTCGTTTCCAGGAGGCTTTCAAGAAGGCTGAAAGAGGCTTTGAGCCTCTTTATCCCCCCTTATATTAGTCGAACAAATTCGTTTCCAGGAGGCTTTCAAGAAGGCTGAAAGAGGCTTTGAGCCTTTTCATCCCCCCTTATATTAATCGAACAAATTCGTTTCCAGGAGGCTTTCAAGAAGGCTGAAAGAGGCTTTGAGCCTCTTCATCCCCCCTTATATAAGTCGAACAAATTCGTTTCCAGGAGGCTTTCAAAAAGGCTGAAAGAGGCTTTGAGCCTCTTCATCCCCCCTTATATTAGTCGAACAAATTCGTTTCCAGGAGGCTTTCAAGAAGGCTGAAAGATGCTTTCAGCCTCGTCATCCCCCCTTATATTAGTCGAACAAATTCGTTTCCATGAGGCTTTCAAGAAGGCTGAAAGAGGCTTTGAGCCTCTTCATCCCCCCTTATATTAGTCGAACAAATTCGTTTCCAGGAGGCTTTCAAGAAGGCTGAAAGAGGCTTTGAGCCTCTTCATCCCCCCTTATATTAGTCGAACAAATTCGTTTCCAGGAAGCTTTCAAGAAGGCACGCACTAAGCTAAACAGTTCTGCAATAGATTGATAGTCCTAACGCCCCAATAAGCGGAACAATTGTGCCAGAGATTGTCCTTCCTAACGCCCCAATAAGCGAAACAATTCTGCAGAAGATTTTCCTTCCTAACGCCCCAATAAGCGAAACAATTCTGCAAGCATTTCTCTTTGCTAACCCTTCATAAACGAAACACAAACTCCTTTCGAGCAGGTCTGAGCTCTGGACACCTTCGTCGAGGTGGAAGAAGCTCCTCATGAACAGGTCTGAGCTCTGGACTCCTTCATATAGGTAGAACAAACTCTTCCACAGGTCTGAGCTCTGGTCCCCTTCATACCGGTAGAACGAGATCTGGACCCCTTCAACAAACTCTTCCTGAGCAGGTCTGAGCTCTGGACCCTTTCATATAAGTAGAACAAACTCCTGCTGGGCAGGTCTGAGCTCTGGACCCTTCATATAGGTAGAACAAACTCCTCCTGAGGCTGAAAGAGGCTTTGAGCCTCTTCATTCCCCCTTATATTAGTCGAACAAATTCGTTTCCAGGAGGCTTTCAAGAAGGCTGAAAAAGGCTTTGAGCCTCTTCATTCCCCCTTATATTAGTCGAACAAATTCGTTCCAGGAGGCTTTCAAGAAGGCTGAAAGAGGCTTTGAGCCTCTTCATCCCTCCTTATATTAGTCGAACAAATTCGTTTCCAGGAGGCTTTCAAGAAGGCTGAAAGAGGCTTTGAGCCTCTTCATCCCCCCTTATATTAGTAGAACAAATTCGTTTCCAGGAGGCTTTCAAGAAGGCTGAAAGAGGCTTTGAGCCTCTTCATCTCCCCTTATATTAGTCGAACAAATTCGTTTCCAGGAGGCTTTCAAGAAGGCTGAAAGAGGCTTTGAGCCTCTTCATCCCCCCTTATATTAGTCGAACAAATTCGTTTACAGGAGGCTTTCAAGAAGGCTGAAAGAGGCTTTGAGCCTCTTCATCCCCCCTTATATTAGTCGAACAAATTCGTTTCCAGGAAGCTTTCAAGAAGGCTGAAAGAGGCTTTGAGCCTTTTCATCCCCCCTTATATTAGTCGAACAAATTCGTTTCCAGGAGGCTTTCAGGAAGGCTGAAAGAGGCTTTGAGCTTCGTCATCCCCCCTTATATTAGTCGAACAAATTCGTTTGCAGGAGGCTTTCAAGATGGCTGAAAGAGGCTTTGAGCCTCTTCATCACCCCTTATATTAGTCGAACAAATTCGTTTCCAGGAGGCTTTCAAGAAGGCTGAAAGATGCTTTCAGCCTCTTCATCCCCCCTTATATTAGTCGAACAAATTC
>CAJNDT010004837.1:0-10355 GCA_905221615.1 Symbiodinium sp. CCMP2592
ACGACAACTAGGACTAACAAAATGGGGCTTTTTTTCTGCACTGGTTCTTGGCTTCTTGGTTTAAGGATGTTGAGCACGACAACCAGGGTTAACAAAATGGGGTGTGTTTTTTTTCTGCTCTGGTTCTTGGCTTCTTGTTTTAAGGATGTTGAGCACGACAACTAGGACTAACAAAATGGGGCTTTTTTTCTGCACTGGTTCTTGACTTCTTGTTTTAAGGATGTTGAGCACGACAACGTGTAGCTGCAGCTTGGTGGCCGTCTTCCGTTGCCGGCCTCGTTGGTTGTACCTTGGCATCGGCAAAGAAGGAATGCAAACACAAGACTAACGAACACGAGCACGGACATGTTTAGTTGCAGCCGAGTCGCTTGCACCAAAAATCAGTCCTTGGCTTGGACATGTTCAGTGAATGCATGCGTGGGAAGTATGAGAGTGTGAAGGTCGTCGAAGGCACCCCCCAGCGTACTTAGTACTGGGATGGCCTTATTTTAGGTGCCTTATAAGAGAATGTCCCGCAGCACACGCTCCCTGCTTCCCCGATGTTTCTGGTCGGATTGAAACATCCTTCGCCCATATGTGTTCACCGATTGGAGATAGATCGGATCCCCGGTAGTACCGCGCACCCGCGAGCGAGTACACGCGTTCCCGTTGACAGGCTCAATGGGAAGCCCCCTTGGCCCTTGGCACTGAGGAAAACAAACCGATCCTCGCGCAAAGCGCGTCCGTGGCACACATCCCAAAAGTATGACCGCGGCCTACTTTTGGAATGATCAAGGAAGGCACCTCGGCTCTTTTTAGGTATTTGGAGGCCGCTTCGCTAGTGAACTGGCGCGTACAGCAGTCGCTGTAGTTCAACGCCATTACTAGCTTCCAAAAGACAGTTAGCATGTCCCCTTAGGGGGCGAGCGGAGGGTACAAAAGCGCATTGTGTGTACGGTTCGGGTTCGGCGTTTTCGGTGTTTGGCTGCCACTTGCCAGGCCTCATAAATTGCCGGCAGGTGGCAATCCTAAGGGGTGTAGATTGTCAGAAGGTGGAAATCCTGGTGGGGGGGGGGGGCTAGATTGCCAACAGGTGGCAATCACACCCGCGTTTTTGGTGCTTAGCTGCCACTTGCCAGGCCTAATGGATTGCCGACAGGTGGCAATCTTAGGGGGTCTAGATTGTCAGAAGGCGGCAATCGTAGCGGGGTACAGATTGCCAACAGGTGGCAATCACAGGGGATCTAGATTGTCAGCAGGTGGCAATCGTAGGGGGTACAGATTGCCAACAGGTGGCAATCTTAAGGGGGTACAGATTGCCAACAGGTGGCAATCACAGGGGATCTAGATTGTCAGCAGGTGGCAATCTTAGGGGGTACAGATTGCCAACAGGTGGCAATCTTAAGGGGGTACAGATTGCCAAGAGGTGGCAATCCTGGTGGGGGTTGGTGGAAAGGGGCCGGATGGCTGTCACACTCCCTTGCTGGCCGGTTGCCCTTTGGATTGTCAGCAGGTGGCAATTTTCAGGGCTTCAGATTGTCAGCTGGTGTCAATCTGGGTGGAGCTTGGTGGAAAGGGGGCGGATGGCTGTCACACTTCACTTTGGCCCTATGCTTCCTTGGATTGTCGGTAGGTGGCAATCCCGAGGGGACCAGATTGTCAGCAGGTGGCACGACAACTAGGACTAACAAAATGGGGCTTTTTTTCTGCACTGGGTCTTGGCTTCTTGGTTTAAGGATGTTGAGCACGACAACCAGGGTTAACAAAATGGGGTGTGTTTTTTTCTGCTCTGGTTCTTGGCTTCTTGTTTTAAGGATGGTGAGCACGACAACTAGGACTAACAAAATGGGGCTTTTTTTCTGCACTGGTTCTTGACTTCTTGTTTTAAGGATGTTGAGCACGACAACCAGGGTCAACAAAATGGGGTGTGTTTTTTTCTGCTCTGGTTCTTGGCTTCTTGTTTTAAGGATGTTGAGCACGACAACTAGGACTAACAAAATGGGGCTTTTTTTCTGCACTGTTTCTTGACTTCTTGTTTTAAGGATGTTGAGCACGACAACAAGGGTTAACAAAATGGGGTGTTTTTGTTCTGCACTGTTTGCTGGCATCTTGGTGCTTCCCAACGGGGTGGCAAATACAATTTCTATCATGTGCCTGCTGAATTGCAGTCGAGTTGCATTCTGGAGCTGCACCTTGGCTGGAACATATTGCATGCAGGCATTTGTGGGAAGCATGAGGTGAGCATGGCGCAAGCTTGACAGAAGCACGCTCTGCACTTGGACATGTTGAATTGCAGCCGAGTTGCGAGCAGAGCCATACCTTGGCGAGCACATGCTGAGTGAACGAATTTAGGGTTAAAGGTTCGGGTTTAGGGTTGGGTGTGTTGCTTGGGTCATTTCAATTTACTTAAACCGTTCAGTTGCACTTAGAAAAAACTTGTCAATTTACTTAAACTGCCCTGTGGTCGACCGTTGCTTGCCTTAAATCCTGCGTACCTGCTGGGCATCAAACCAGAAGCTGCGCTGGCGCACCTTCGGCGCAAGCCGTCTAAATTTAGGGTTTAGGGTTTAGGGTTTAGGGTTTAGGGTTTAGGGTTTAGGGTTTAGGGTTTATAGAAATTGTATAGGGTTTGGGTCCGGAGTTTTGCCGGGTTTTGGGGGGTTTTGGGGGGTTTTGCCGGGTTTTGCCGGGTTTTGCCTTTTGCTTTTGCTTTTTGATTTTTGGGACTTGGCTGGGCTGGCTGGGCTGGGTTGGGGGGCTGGGGGGCTTGGGGCTGCTGAGTGGCTGGGCTGCCTGGGCGTCTAGGAGTTGGGGGGCTGGCGTGGGGGCTGGAGGCTGCTGGGAGCTGCGGGGGCTGCTGGCGGCTGTTGGCGGGTGCTGTGCCGGGATAGGAGGGCGAAATCCAGCCGGGGCTGGGTCCGGGGTTTTGGGGTTTTGAGCGAAAGTTTTGCGCGAAAGTTTTGAGCGAAAGCTTTGGGAGGGTTTTGTTTTTTGACTTGAAAGGGCTAGGGGGTTGAAATTGTATAGGGTTCGGTCCGGTGTTTTGGCCGAAAGGTTTGGGCGGGTTTTTGACCGAAAGTTTTGGACGAACGTTTTGAGCGAAAGTTTTGGGCGGGTTTTGTTTTTTGACTTGAAGTTTCCATTTTGGGTCGAGCTGGCTGGTGGGGGGCTGGCTTGGGCTGGAATTTGGTTGGACACGTTTAATGAAAACTTGAAACTAATCAAACTGCAGTTCGGCACGCAAATCACACAATTTCTATTTATTCTGCTCTTGAGGGTTTAGGGTTTAGGGTTTAGGGTTTAAGGTTTAGGGTTTAGGGTTTAGGGTTTAGGGTTTATAGAAATTGTATAGGGTTTGGGTCCGGAGTTTTGCCGGGTTTTGGGGGGTTTTGGGGGGTTTTGGGGGGTTTTGCCGGGTTTTGCCTTTTGCTTTTGCTTTTTGATTTTTTGGACTTGGCTGGGCTGGCTGGGCTGGGTTGGGGGGCTGGGGGGCTTGGGGCTGCTGAGTGGCTGGGCTGCCTGGGCGTCTAGGAGTTGGGGGGCTGGCGTGAGGGCTGGAGGCTGCTGGGAGCTGCGGGGGCTGCTGGCGGCTGTTGGCGGCTGCTGTGCCGGGATAGGAGGGCGAAATCCAGCCGGGGCTGGGTCCGGGGTTTTGGGGTTTTGAGCGAAAGTTTTGCGCGAAAGTTTTGAGCGAAAGCTTTGGGAGGGTTTTGTTTTTTGACTTGAAAGGGGTAGGGGGTTGAAATTGTATAGGGTTCGGTCCGGTGTTTTGACCGAAAGTTTTGGGCGGGTTTTTGACCGAAAGTTTTGGACGAACGTTTTGAGCGAAAGTTTTGGGCGGGTTTTGTTTTTTGACTTGAAGTTTTCATTTTGGGTCGAGCTGGCTGGTGGGGGCTGGGGCTGGGCGGGTCGGCTGCTGGGCTGGGCTGCTGTGGCTGGCTTGGGCTGGAATTTGGTTGGACACGTTTAATGAAAACTTGAAACTAATCAAACTGCAGTTCGGCACGCAAATCACACAATTTCTATTTATCCTGCTCTTGAGGGTTTAGGGTTTAGGGTTTAGGGTTTAGGGTTTAGGGTTTATAGAAATTGTTAAGGGTTTGGGTCCCAAAAACGTTTTGAACGAAACTTTTTGACCGAAACGTTTTGACCGAAACGTTTTGAACGAAAGTTTTTTTTTTGCGAACCATGTTTTCAGATTCGCTGGGGGGCTGCGAAACGTTTCGACCGAAACTTTTGAGCGAGACGTTTTGACTGTCCTGAGGCTGGGGCCCCGGGAGGAGGGGGGGGGGCGGCCACGAAATTGGTTCAGTGCAAAAGTTGCAGTGTACTCGGTGTCAACAGCAAACGCCGGGAGAGAAAGACAGGGAGGGGGGGGGGGCGGCCGCGAAATTGGTGGCGTGCAACAGTGGTAGTTACTGGGATCGTCATCGCGAAGTTGATGTAGGATGCCCAGGATCACGTGAGCAGGGACGAGTAGACGAGTCGAAACTTTTGGGCGAGACGTTTTGACCGCCTGCGGTTGAGGCTACGGGGGGGGGGGGGTTAGGATAGAAATTGTTAAGGGTTTGGGTCCCAAAAACTTTTTGACCGAAAGTTTTGAACGAAACGTTTTGAACGAAACGTTTTGAACGAAAGTTTTTTTTTGCGAACCATGTTTCCAAATTTCTTGGGGGCTGCGAGGGCCTGGATTTGGGACTGGGCCTGGATTTGGGGTCTGGAGCTTGGATTTGGGCCTGGTGCCCTAATTTTCACTGGGCCTGGATTTGGGGTGTGGGACCTGCATTTGGGACTGGGCCTATTTGGGATTGGGCCTGGAGCCTGGATTTGGTGCCTGGGCCTGGATTTTGGATCAGCCTGGATTTGGGGGCCTGGCTTTGGGACTAGGGGGTCTGGAGACTGGATTTGGGGCCTGGGCCTGTTTGGGACTCCGCGGCCTGGATTTGGGACTGGACCTGGAGCCTGGATTTGGGGTCGGGGCCTGGATTTGGGACTGGGCTTGTGGATTTGGGGTCTGCCTGGATTTGGGGTCTGGAGCCTGGATTTGGGGCTTTCGGCTGGATTTGGGACTGGGGAGCTTGGATTTGAGGCCTGGCCCCTAAATTTGGGGTCTGGGCTGGTGCCTGGATTTGGGAGGGCCTGGATTTGGGACTGAGACCTGGATTTGGGTCTGGCTGAAGTCGGGGCCTATTTGGGACTGGGCCTGTTTGGATTTTGGAGTGGGGCTTGTTGGATTTGGGGCCCTGGGATTTGCGACTGGGCCTGGATTTGGGGTCTGGAGCCTGGATTTGGGGCCTGGGGCCTGGATTTGGGTCTGGAGCCTGGATTTGGGGCCTGGGGCCTGGATTTGGGACTGGACCTGGATTGGGTCTGGAGCCTGGATTTGGGGCATGGTTTTGGGGTCTGGAGCCTTGATTTGGGGCCTGGGGCCTGGATTTGGATTTGGGATTTGGGATTGGGCCTGGATTTGGGGTCTGGAGCCTGGGGCCTGGGGTTTGGATTTGGGATTGGATTTGGGGCTGGATTTTGAAGCTTGGATTTGGAGGTGGGCCTGGGGGCCTGGGGTCTGGGGCCTGGGCTTGGAGGGCCTGGTGCCTGGATTTGGGGCTGGTTCTGGATTCTGGATTTGGGGTTGGGACCTGGATTTGGGGGATTGGAAGGTGGGCCTGGGTTGGAGGTTATGGAGAAATTGGTTTATCAAGAAGCTTGTTTCGTTTTTGATCGGGTGGCTGTTTTGAGTTGGCTGGGCTGAGTTAATGGTTGAGGTTGTGGTTGTGAGAAAGTGGATTATCAAGAAGCTAACGCCAGTGTTATCCGAAATGTTGGGCCTTAGCGGTGGTTACAAACAAGGACAAGCAATTTCTATTTATCACTTTCTTGAGGGTTTAGGGTTTATAGAAATTGTATAGGGTTTGGGTCCGGAGTTTTGCCGGGTTTTGGGGGGTTTGGGTTTTGGGGGGTTTTGGGGGGTTTTGCCGGGTTTTGGGGTTTTGCTTTTGCATTTTGGTTTCTGGGATTTGGGGGACGGTTTTGTTTTTGCTTCGCTTTTTGGCTGGCTTGACTGGCTGGGCTGGGCTGGGCTGGGTTGGGTTGGGCTGGTAGGCTGGATTCGGCTGGTAGCTGAACTGCGCTGGGCTGGCTGGGTGGGCTGGGCGGGGCTGTGCTGCCAAGCTTGATCTGGAGCTGCTCAAGCCTCCGCAGCTCTTGCGATGGACGAAAGTTTTGGGCGAAAATTTTGAGCGAAAGTTTTGGGCGGGTTTCGTTTTTTGGCTTGAAGCTTTCATTTTGGGAGTGGCGGGCTGGGCTGGAATTGGGTTGGACACGATTAATGAAAATTTGAAATAATGCAAATGCAGTTCGAAACGAAAATCACACAATTTCTATTTATCCTGCTCTTGAGGGTTTAGGGTTTAGGGTTTAGGGTTTAGGGTTTAGGGTTTTAGGGTTTAGGGGTTTAGGGTTTAGGGTTAGGGTTTAGGGTTTTGAGGGTTTTGGGTGTAGGGTTTAAGGTTTTAGGGTTTAGGTTTTGGTTTTAGGGTTTAGGGTTTAGGGTTTAGGGTTTATAGAAATTGTATAGGGTTTGGGTCCGGAGTTTTGCCGGGTTTTGGGGGGTTTTGGGGGGTTTTGGGGGGTTTTGGGGGGTTTTGCCGGGTTTTGCCTTTTGCTTTTGGGACTTGGCTGGGCTGGCTGGGCTGGGTTGGGGGGCTGGGGGGCTTGGGGCTGCTGAGTGGCTGGGCTGCCTGGGCGTCTAGGAGTTGGGGGGCTGGCGTGAGGGCTGGAGGCTGCTGGGAGCTGCGGGGGCTGCTGGCGGCTGTTGGCGGCTGCTGTGGCGGGATAGGAGGGCGAAATCCAGCCGGGGCTGGGTCCGGGGTTTTGGGGTTTTGAGCGAAAGGTTTGCGCGAAAGTTTTGAGCGAAAGCTTTGGGAGGGTTTTGTTTTTTGACTTGAAAGGGCTAGGGGGTTGAAATTGTATAGGGTTCGGTCCGGTGTTTTGGCCGAAAGTTTTGGGCGGGTTTTTGACCGAAAGTTTTGGACGAACGTTTTGAGCGAAAGTTTTGGGCGGGTTTTGTTTTTTGACTTGAAGTTTTCATTTTGGGTCGAGCTGGCTGGTGGGGGCTGGGGCTGGGCTGGGGGGCTGGGCGGGTCGGCTGCTGGGCTGGGCTGCTGTGGCTGGCTTGGGGTGGAATTTGGTTGGACACGTTTAATGAAAACTTGAAACTAATCAAACTGCAGTTCGGCACGCAAATCACACAATTTCTATTTATCCTGCTCTTGAGGGTTTAGGGTTTAGGGTTTAGGGTTTAGGGTTTAGGGTTTATAGAAATTGTATAGGGTTTGGGTCTGGAGTTTTGCCGGGTTTTGGGGGGTTTTGGGGGGTTTTGCCGGGTTTTGCCGGGTTTTGGGTTTTGCTTTTGCATTTTGGTTTCTGGGATTTGGGGGACGGTTTTGTTTTTGCTTCGCTTTTTGGCTGGCTTGACTGGCTGGGCTGGGCTGGGCTGGGTTGGGTTGGGTTGGGCTGGTAGGCTGGATTCGGCTGGTAGCTGAACTGCGCTGGGCTGGCTGGGTGGGCTGGGCGGGGCTGTGCTGCCAAGCTTGATCTGGAGCTGCTCAAGCCTCCGCAGCTCTTGCGATGGACGAAAGTTTTGGGCGAAAATTTTGAGCGAAAGTTTTGGGCGGGTTTCGTTTTTTGGCTTGAAGCTTTCATTTTGGGAGTGGCGGGCTGGGCTGGAATTGGGTTGGACACGATTAATGAAAATTTGAAGATAATGCAAATGCAGTTCGAAACGAAAGTCACACAATTTCTATTTATCCTGCTCTTGAGGGTTTAGGGTTTAGGGTTTAGGGTTTAGGGTTTAGGGTTTAGGGTTTAGGGTTTAGGGTTTAGGGTTTAGGGTTTATAGAAATTGTATAGGGTTTGGGTCCGGAGTTTTGCCGGGTTTTGGGGGGTTTTGGGGGGTTTTGGGGGGTTTTGGGGGGTTTTGCCGGGTTTTGCCTTTTGCTTTTGCTTTTTGATTTTTGGGACTTGGCTGGGCTGGCTGGGCTGGGTTGGGGGGCTGGGGGGCTTGGGGCTGCTGAGTGGCTGGGCTGCCTGGGCGTCTAGGAGTTGGGGGGCTGGCGTGAGGGCTGGAGGCTGCTGGGAGCTGCGGGGGCTGCTGGCGGCTGTTGGCGGCTGCTGTGCCGGGATAGGAGGGCGAAATCCAGCCGGGGCTGGGTCCGGGGTTTTGGGGTTTTGAGCGAAAGTTTTGCGCGAAAGTTTTGAGCGAAAGCTTTGGGAGGGTTTTGTTTTTTGACTTGAAAGGGCTAGGGGGTTGAAATTGTATAGGGTTCGGTCCGGTGTTTTGACCGAAAGTTTTGGGCGGGTTTTTGACCGAAAGTTTTGGACGAACGTTTTGAGCGAAAGTTTTGGGCGGGTTTTGTTTTTTGACTTGAAGTTTTCATTTTGGGTCGAGCTGGCTGGTGGGGGCTGGGGCTGGGCTGGGGGGCTGGGCGGGTCGGCTGCTGGGCTGGGCTGCTGTGGCTGGCTTGGGCTGGAATTTGGTTGGACACGTTTAATGAAAACTTGAAACTAATCAAACTGCAGTTCGGCACGCAAATCACACAATTTCTATTTATCCTGCTCTTGAGGGTTTAGGGTTAGGGTTAGGGGTTTAGGGGTGTAGGGTTTTAGGGGTTTTTTTTAGGGTTTATAGAAATTGTTAGAGTGTTCCAGGGCCGAAGTTTTGAGCGAAATCTGGGGCGGGTTTGAGTGAATCTGTGCGGTTCTGTTTTGCTTTTCTGGCTTGGCGATTCTTTTCGCTCAGATGCCCTGACTGCCTGCCCTGACTGCCCTGCCCTGCCCTGCCCTGCCCCTGCCCTGCCCTGCCCTGCCCTGCCCTGCCCTGCCCTGCCCTGCCCTGCCCTGCCCTGCCCTGCCCTGCCCGCCCTGCCCTGCCCTGCCCTGCCCTGCCCTGCCCTGCCCTGCCCTGCCCTGCCCTGCCCTGCCCTGCCCTGCCCTGCCCTGCCCTGCCCTGCCCTGCCCTGCCCTGCCCTGCCCTGCCCTGCCCTGCCCTGCCCTGCCCTGCCCTGCCCTGCCCTGCCCTGCCCTGCCCTGCCCTGCCCTGCCCTGCCCTGCCCTGCCCTGCCCTGCCTGCCCTGCCTTGCCGTGCCGTGCGCTGCGCTGCCCTGTGCCGCCCTGCCCTGCTGCCCCGCCCCGCCCTGCCCTGCCTGCTCTCCTCTGCCTGTCCCACCCTGCCCTGCTCTGCCCTTCCCTTCTTCGTACAATGTTTATTGCTGCTATTGTTGATTTGACGAAGCTGCAAAGGCTCGCTTTCTAACGGAGCTGCACATACATGCCAAAGCTCGCTTTCTAACGGAGCTGCGCATACAATTTCTATTTATCCTGCTCTTGATAGAAATTGTATAGTGTTCAGGGCCGAAGTTTTGAGCGGGTTTTGGGCGAATTTTGGGCGGGTTTTGAGCGAAATCTGTGCGGTTTCTGTTTTGCTTTCTGGCTTGGAGATTCCTTTCGCTCTTGGGGAAGAGCTGGAAAGGCATCTCCAAGTCTCGACCTTCGAGATTCCTTTCGCTCTTGGGGAAGAGCTGGAAAGGAATCTCGAAGCCTCGGCGCTCCGGACTCCCTTTTGCTCTTCCGGAAGAGCTAGAAGGAATCTCGAAGCCTCGACCTTGGAGATTCCTTGGAGCTCTTCCCCAAAAGCAAAAGGAATCTCGAAGAGCTGGAAAGGAATCTCGAAGCCTCGGCGCTCCGGACTCCCTTTTGCTCTTCCGGAAGAGCTAGAAGGAATCTCGAAGCCTCGACCTTGGAGATTCCTTGTAGCTCTTCCCCAAAAGCAAAAGGAATCTCGAAGGTCGAGGCACCGAGATTCCTTCGAGCTCTTCCAAAGAGCAAAACGAATTTCCAAGCCTCGACCTTCGAGATTCTTCTTTTTTGCTTTTGGAAGAGCTGGAAGGAATCTCGGTGCCTCGACCGTCGAGATTCCTTTTGCTTTTGGAAAAACTGGAAAAAATTTCGTTCTGGCAGGACGGGTAGGGCCTTGAGGTATCAGCTTCGTCGCCCTTCATGTTCAGGTACTTCACCGTCATATTGGCCAGACGTTTGTAGTACGCATTTTGCATCTGCATTTCTTCGTCCTATGCCTTTCTCTCACGTGCATCTTCCTCGGCTCTCTTGGCCGTAACAAATCGTACTGCCGGGTCTTGGTGGCTCTTTCTGGCCCACTCTTGGCCGTAACAAATCGTACTGCCGGGTCTTGGTGGCTCTTTCTGGCCCACTCTTGGCCGTAACAAATCGTACTGCCGGGTCTTGGTGGCTCTTTCTGGCCCACTCTTGGCCGCATCAAATCGTACTGCCGGATCTTGGTGGCTCATTCTGGCCCACTC
>CAJNDT010004838.1:0-10345 GCA_905221615.1 Symbiodinium sp. CCMP2592
AATTTTAAATATCCCGAGTCCCCTCGGCTTCAAATACCGTCCCAGTATTAGTGAATCGTATTTGAAGCCCTATTGAAGCCGGCTTCAAATTGGCTTCAGACACAGTCCCAGTATTGGTGAAGCTATTGAAGCCGGCTTCAGGGGAGTATTTGAAGCCCTATTGAAGCCGGCTTCAAACTGGCTTCAAATCGTCATTCATGTGCGGCGAGACATGACATTCGAAGCCCTATTGAAGCCGGCTTCAAACTGGCTTCAAATACCGTCCCAGTATTGGGGAAGCTATTGAAGCCGGCTTCAGGGGAAGTGATGGTAATACTGGGACTTGGGGCAGGCCGCGAACTAAATTTCTGCTGGTGGCATCCTGAGGCCAGCGGCTGACCCAAGACGATTCCTCATGTTTACCCGTCTATTTAGAATTTTAAATATCCCGAGTCCCCTCGGCTTCAAATACCGTCCCAGTATTAGGGAATCGTATTTGAAGCCCTATTGAAGCCGGCTTCAAATTGGCTTCAGACACAGTCCCAGTATTGGTGAAGCTATTGAAGCCGGCTTCAGGGGAGTATTTGAAGCCCTATTGAAGCCGGCTGCAAACTGGCTTCAAATACCGTCCCAGTATTGGGGAAGCTATTGAAGCCGGCTTCAGGGGAACCGTGTTTGAAGCCCTATTGAAGCCAGTCCTGGGAGAGGCTTCCAAATACACTTCACCAACACTGTGAAATAGAGTACGGCACCAGTTTAAGTAAATTGGTGACGTGGAGTATTTGAGGCCTAGGAAAGCCAGGCACTGGCTTCAGGACGGTGTATGAAGCCGTTTTGACGTTGTTCGTCATTCATGTTTGCGCCGAGACATGACGTTCGAATAGCCCTATTGAAGCCGGCTTCAAACGGCTCAATACCGTCCCAGTATTGGGAAGCTTAATGAAGCCGGCGTCAGGGCAGTGATGGTAAACATACTGGGACGTGGGGCGGCCGCGAACTAATTTCGGCTGGTGGCATCCTAGTCCAGCGGCGGAACCCAAGACATTCCTCCTGGTTTACCGTCTAATTCGAATTTTTAAAATATTCCCGAATCCCCCTCGGCCTTCAATAACGTCCCAGTCACTCGGAATCGTATTTGAATTGAAGCCGGCTTCAAACTGGCTTCAGACACAGGCGCAGTATTGGTGAACCTATTGATGCCGGCTTCAGAGGAGTATTTGAAGCCCTATTGAAGCCGGCTTCAAACTGGCTTCAAATACCGTCCCAGTATTGGGGAAGCTATTGAAGCCGGCTTCAGGGAACCGTGTTTGAAGCCATTGAAGCCGTCCCTGGAGAAGTCTTCCCCCCCAATACCCTTCCCCAAACACTGTGGAAATAGAGTTCGGCACCAGTTTAAGTAAAATTTGGTGACGTGGAGGTATTTGAGGCCCTATGAGCCAAGGACTGGCTTCATGCGTTGTCTGAAGCCAGTTTGAAAGTTGTTCTCCCATTCATGTGCGCCGAGACATGACTTTCGAAGCCCAATTGAAGCCGGCTTCAAACTGGCTTCAAATACCGTCCCAGTATTGGGGAAGCTATTGAAGCCGGCTTCAGGGGAAGTGATGGTAATACTGGGACTTGGGGCAGGCCGCGAACTAAATTTCTGCTGGTGGCATCCTGAGGCCAGCGGCTGACCAAAGACGATTCCTCATGGTTACCCGTCTATTTAGAATTTTAAATATCCCGAGTCCCCTCGGCTTCAAATACCGTCCCAGTATTAGGGAATCGTATTTGAAGCCCTATTGAAGCCGGCTTCAAATTGGCTTCAGACACAGTCCCAGTATTTGTGAAGCTATTGAAGCCGGCTTCAGGGGAGTATTTGAAGCCCTATTGAAGCCGGCTTCAAACTGGCTTCAAATACCGTCCCAGTATTGGGGAAGCTATTGAAGCCGGCTTCAGGGGAACCGTGTTTGAAGCCCTATTGAAGCCAGTCCTGGGAGAGGCTTCCAAATACACTTCCCCAACACTGTGAAATAGAGTACGGCACCAGTTTAAGTAAATTGGTGACGTGGAGTATTTGAGGCCCTAGTGAAGCCAAGGACTGGCTTCAGGACGGTGTCTGAAGCCAGTTTGAAGTTGTTCGTCATTCATGTGCGCCGAGACATGACGTTCGAAGCCCTATTGAAGCCGGCTTCAAACTGGCTTCAAATACCGTCCCAGTATTGGGGAAGCTATTGAAGCCGGCTTCAGGGGAAGTGATGGTAATACTGGGACTTGGGGCAGGCCGCGAACTAAATTTCTGCTGGTGGCATCCTGAGGCCAGCGGCTGACCCAAGACGATTCCTCATGGTTACCCGTCTATTTAGAATTTTAAATATCCCGAGTCCCCTCGGCTTCAAATACCGTCCCAGTATTAGGGAATCGTATTTGAAGCCCTATTGAAGCCGGCTTCAAATTGGCTTCAGACACAGTCCCAGTATTGGTGAAGCTATTGAAGCCGGCTTCAGGGGAGTATTTGAAGCCCTATTGAAGCCGCAAACTGGCTTCAGACACCGTCCTGAAGCCAGTCCTTGGCTTCAATAGTAGCTTCCCCAAAGCCGGCTTCAATAGGGCTTCAGAATTTTAAATATCCCGAGTCCCCTCGGCTTCAGGCTTCAAACTGGCTTCAGACACCGTCCTGAAGCCAGTCCTTGGCTTCAATAGGGCTTCAAATACTCCACGTCACCAATTTACTTAAACTGGTGCCGTACTCTATTTCACAGTGTTGGGGAAGTGTATTTGGAAGCCTCTCCCAGGACTGGCTTCAATAGGGCTTCAAACACGGTTCCCCTGAAGCCGGCTTCAATAGCTTCCCCAATACTGGGACGGTATTTGAAGCCAGTTTGAAGCCAGCTTCAATAGGGCTTCAAATACTCCCCTGAAGCCGGCTTCAATATCTTCACCAATACTGGGACTGTGTCTGAAGCCAATTTGAAGCCGGCTTCAACAAAGGCTTCAAATACGATTCCCTAAGACTGGGACGGTATTTGAAGCCGAGGGGACTCGGGATATTAGTTCGCGGCCTGCCCCAAGTCCCAGTATTACCATCACTTCCCCTGAAGCCGGCTTCAATAGCTTCCCCAAAGCCGGCTTCAATAGGGCTTCAAAATATCCCGAGTCCCCTCGGCTTCAGGCTTCAAACTGGCTTCAGACACCGTCCTGAACCCAGTCCTTGGCTTCAATAGGGCTTCAAATACTCAATAGCTTCCCCAAAGCCGGCTTCAATAGGGCTTCAAAATATCCCGAGTCCCCTCGGCTTCAGGCTTCAAAC
Organism: Symbiodinium sp. CCMP2592; assembly: GCA_905221615.1. Taxonomy (NCBI): domain Eukaryota; class Dinophyceae; order Suessiales; family Symbiodiniaceae; genus Symbiodinium; species Symbiodinium sp. CCMP2592. Next base: position 3,269 of record CAJNDT010004838.1, read on the forward strand.
TGGCTTCAGACACCGTCCTGAAGCCAGTCCTTGGCTTCAATAGGGCTTCAAATACTCCACGTCACCAATTTACTTAAACTGGTGCCGTACTCTATTTCACAGTGTTGGGGAAGTGTATTTGGAAGCCTCTCCCAGGACTGGCTTCAATAGGGCTTCAAATATCCCGAGTCCCCTCGGCTTCAGGCTTCAAACTGGCTTCAGACACCGTCCTGAAGCCAGGGCTTCAAGCCTGAAGCCGAGGGGACTCGGGATATTTAAAATTCTGAAGCCCTATTGAAGCCGGCTTTGGGGAAGCTATTGAAGCCGGCTTCAGGGGAAGTGATGGTAATACTGGGACTTGGGGCAGGCCGCGAACTAAATTTCTGCTGGTGGCATCCTGAGGCCAGCGGCTGACCCAAGACGATTCCTCATGGTTACCCGTCTATTTAGAATTTTCAAATACCGTCCCAGTATTGGGGAAGCTATTGAAGCCGGCTTCAGGGGAACCGTGTTTGAAGCCCTATTGAAGCCAGTCCTGGGAGAGGCTTCCAAATACACTTCCCCAACACTGTGAAATAGAGTACGGCACCAGTTTAAGTAAATTGGTGACGTGGAGTATTTGAAGCCCTGGCTTCAGGACGGTGTCTGAAGCCAGTTTGAAGCCTGAAGCCGAGGGGACTCGGGATATTTGAAGCCCTATTGAAGCCAGTCCTGGGAGAGGCTTCCAAATACACTTCCCCAACACTGTGAAATAGAGTACGGCACCAGTTTAAGTAAATTGGTGACGTGGAGAATTTGAAGCCCTATTGAAGCCAAGGACTGGCTTCAGGACGGTGTCTGAAGCCAGTTTGAAACCCTAGACCCCTTATACGGGATAACACAGCCTCATCACTTCGGCTTCTCATTAGTACTGGTGGTTGTTAACACAGCTAAAGCGACGGCCTTCCGGGACTTGGGGCAGGCCACGAACTAAAATACCCCGAGTCCCCTCGGCTTCAAATACCGTCCCAGTATTGGGGAATCGTATTTGAAGCCCTATTGAAGCCGGCTTCAAACTGGCTTCAAATACCGTCCCAGTATTGGGGAAGCTATTGAAGCCTGCTTCACGGGAGTATTTGTCTTCCAAATACACTTCCCCAATACTGTGAAACAGAGTACGGCACCAGTTTAAGTAAATTGGTGACGTGGGCTTCAAATACCGTCCCAGTATTGGGGAAGCTATTGAAGCCTGCTTCACGGGAGTATTTGTCTTCCAAATACACTTCCCCAATACTGTGAAACAGAGTACGGCACCAGTTTAAGTAAATTGGTGACGTGGACCCCTTATACGGGATAACACAGCCTCATCTCTAAGCCTGCTTCACGGGAGTATTTGTCTTCCAAATACACTTCCCCAATACTGTGAAACAGAGTACGGCACCAGTTTAAGTAAATTGGTGACGTGGACCCCTTATACGGGATAACACAGCCTCATCACTTCGGCTTCTCATTAGTACTGGTGGTTGTTAACACAGCTAAAGCGACGGCCTTCCGGAACTTGGGGCAGGCCACGAACTAAAATTCTGCTGGTGGCGGCGTCCTGAAGCCAGCGGCTGACCCAAGACGATTCCTCATGGTTACTCGTCTATTTAGAATTTTAAATATCCCGAGTCCCCTCGGCTTCAAATACCGTCCCAGTATTAGGGAATCGTATTTGAAGCCCTATTGAAGCCGGCTTCAAATTGGCTTCAGACACAGTCCCAGTATTGGTGAAGCTATTGAAGCCGGCTTCAGGGGAGTATTTGAAGCCCTATTGAAGCCGGCTTCAAACTGGCTTCAAATCGTCATTCATGTGCGGCGAGACATGACATTCGAAGCCCTATTGAAGCCGGCTTCAAACTGGCTTCAAATAGCGTCCCAGTATTGGGGAAGCTATTGAAGCCGGCTTCAGGGGAAGTGATGGTAATACTGGGACTTGGGGCAGGCCGCGAACTAAATTTCTGCTGGTGGCATCCTGAGGCCAGCGGCTGACCCAAGACGATTCCTCATGGTTACCCGTCTATTTAGAATTTTAAATATCCCGAGTCCCCTCGGCTTCAAATACCGTCCCAGTATTAGGGAATCGTATTTGAAGCCCTATTGAAGCCGGCTTCAAATTGGCTTCAGACACAGTCCCAGTATTGGTGAAGCTATTGAAGCCGGCTTCAGGGGAGTATTTGAAGCCCTATTGAAGCCGGCTTCAAACTGGCTTCAAATACCGTCCCAGTATTGGGGAAGCTATTGAAGCCGGCTTCAGGGGAACCGTGTTTGAAGCCCTATTGAAGCCAGTCCTGGGAGAGGCTTCCAAATACACTTCCCCAACACTGTGAAATAGAGTACGGCACCAGTTTAAGTAAATTGGTGACGTGGAGTATTTGAGGCCCTAGTGAAGCCAAGGACTGGCTTCAGGACGGTGTCTGAAGCCAGTTTGAAGTTGTTCGTCATTCATGTGCGCCGAGACATGACGTTCGAAGCCCTATTGAAGCCGGCTTCAAACTGGCTTCAAATACCGTCCCAGTATTGGGGAAGCTATTGAAGCCGGCTTCAGGGGAAGTGATGGTAATACTGGGACTTGGGGCAGGCCGCGCACTAAATTTCTGCTGGTGGCATCCTGAGGCCAGCGGCTGACCCAAGACGATTCCTCATGGTTACCCGTCTATTTAGAATTTTAAATATCCCGAGTCCCCTCGGATTCAAATACCGTCCCAGTATTAGGGAATCGTATTTGAAGCCCTATTGAAGCCGGCTTCAAATTGGCTTCAGACACAGTCCCAGTATTGGTGAAGCTATTGAAGCCGGCTTCAGGGGAGTATTTGAAGCCCTATTGAAGCCGGCTTCAAACTGGCTTCAAATACCGTCCCAGTATTGGGGAAGCTATTGAAGCCGGCTTCAGGGGAACCGTGTTTGAAGCCCTATTGAGGCCATCCTGGGAGAAGGGCGTTCCAAATACACCTTCCCAACACTGGAATAGATACGGCGTCCCAGTTTTAAAGTACGTTGGTGACGATACTTTTGCAGGCCCTAGTGCACCATGACGGCTTCAGGACGGTTCCTGAAGCCAGTTTGAAGTTGTTCGTCATTCATGTGCGCCGAGACATGACGTTCGAAGCCCTATTGAAGCCGGCTTCAAACTGGCTTCAAATACCGTCCCAGTATTGGGGAAGCTATTGAAGCCGGCTTCAGGGGAAGTGATGGTAATACTGGGACTTGGGGCAGGCCGCGAACTAAATTTCTGCTGGTGGCATCCTGAGGCCAGCGGCTGACCCAAGACGATTCCTCATGGTTACCCGTCTATTTAGAATTTTAAATATCCCGAGTCCCCTCGGCTTCAAATACCGTCCCAGTATTAGGGAATCGTATTTGAAGCCCTATTGAAGCCGGCTTCAAATTGGCTTCAGACACAGTCCCAGTATTGGTGAAGCTATTGAAGCCGGCTTCAGGGGAGTATTTGAAGCCCTATTGAAGCCGGCTTCAAACTGGCTTCAAATACCGTCCCAGTATTGGGGAAGCTATTGAAGCCGGCTTCAGGGGAACCGTGTTTGAAGCCCTATTGAAGCCAGTCCTGGGAGAGGCTTCCAAATACACTTCCCCAACACTGTGAAATAGAGTACGGCACCAGTTTAAGTAAATTGGTGACGTGGAGTATTTGAGGCCCTAGTGAAGCCAAGGACTGGCTTCAGGACGGTGTCTGAAGCCAGTTTGAAGTTGTTCGTCATTCATGTGCGCCGAGACATGACGTTCGAAGCCCTATTGAAGCCGGCTTCAAACTGGCTTCAAATACCGTCCCAGTATTGGGGAAGCTATTGAAGCCGGCTTCAGGGGAAGTGATGGTAATACTGGGACTTGGGGCAGGCCGCGAACTAAATTTCTGCTGGTGGCATCCTGAGGCCAGCGGCTGACCCAAGACGATTCCTCATGGTTACCCGTCTATTTAGAATTTTCAAATACCGTCCCAGTATTGGGGAAGCTATTGAAGCCGGCTTCAGGGGAACCGTGTTTGAAGCCCTATTGAAGCCAGTCCTGGGAGAGGCTTCCAAATACACTTCCCCAACACTGTGAAATAGAGTACGGCACCAGTTTAAGTAAATTGGTGACGTGGAGTATTTGAAGCCCTGGCTTCAGGACGGTGTCTGAAGCCAGTTTGAAGCCTGAAGCCGAGGGGACTCGGGATATTTGAAGCCCTATTGAAGCCAGTCCTGGGAGAGGTTTCCAAATACACTTCCCCAACACTGTGAAATAGAGTACGGCACCAGTTTAAGTAAATTGGTGACGTGGAGAATTTGAAGCCCTATTGAAGCCAAGGACTGGCTTCAGGACGGTGTCTGAAGCCAGTTTGAAACCCTAGACCCCTTATACGGGATAACACAGCCTCATCACTTCGGCTTCTCATTAGTACTGGTGGTTGTTAACACAGCTAAAGCGACGGCCTTCCGGGACTTGGGGCAGGCCACGAACTAAAATACCCCGAGTCCCCTCGGCTTCAAATACCGTCCCAGTATTGGGGAATCGTATTTGAAGCCCTATTGAAGCCGGCTTCAAACTGGCTTCAAATACCGTCCCAGTATTGGGGAAGCTATTGAAGCCTGCTTCACGGGAGTATTTGTCTTCCAAATACACTTCCCCAATACTGTGAAACAGAGTACGGCACCAGTTTAAGTAAATTGGTGACGTGGGCTTCAAATACCGTCCCAGTATTGGGGAAGCTATTGAAGCCTGCTTCACGGGAGTATTTGTCTTCCAAATACACTTCCCCAATACTGTGAAACAGAGTACGGCACCAGTTTAAGTAAATTGGTGACGTGGACCCCTTATACGGGATAACACAGCCTCATCACTAAGCCTGCTTCACGGGAGTATTTGTCTTCCAAATACACTTCCCCAATACTGTGAAACAGAGTACGGCACCAGTTTAAGTAAATTGGTGACGTGGACCCCTTATACGGGATAACACAGCCTCATCACTTCGGCTTCTCATTAGTACTGGTGGTTGTTAACACAGCTAAAGCGACGGCCTTCCGGTACTTGGGGCAGGCCACGAACTAAAATTCTGCTGGTGGCGGCGTCCTGAAGCCAGCGGCTGACCCAAGACGATTCCTCATGGTTACTCGTCTATTTAGAATTTTAAATACCCCGAGTCCCCTCGGCTTCAAATACCGTCCCAGTATTGGGGAATCGTATTTGAAGCCCTATTGAAGCCGGCTTCAAACTGGCTTCAAATACCGTCCCAGTATTGGGGAAGCTATTGAAGCCTGCTTCACGGGAGTATTTGTCTTCCAAATACACTTCCCCGAACTGTCTTCAGTGTGTAGTGTTTAGTATCGAACACCAACGTTAGAGTCAGGGCTTAAGGTTAGTTTTAGGTTTAAGGTTTTTGTGCTGGCTTCAAATACCGTCCCAGTATTGGGGAAGCTATTGAAGCCTGCTTCACGGGAGTATTTGTCTTCCAAATACACTTCCCCGAACTGTCTTCAGTGTGTAGTGTTTAGTATCGAACACCAACGTTAGAGTCAGGGCTTAAGGTTAGTTTTAGGTTTAAGGTTTTTGTGCTTAGTGTTCAGGGACACATTCGCCAAGACAAAAACCTTACCGGCGAGGTTGTGGCCGTTAAGTAACCCAAACCCTGAAGAAGCCTACAGACGTTACATATGGAAGTCAGTTTAGGATTTAGGGTTTAGAAATTAGGGCTTTTAGACATTTGGGTTTGAGGCAGCACAAAACGAACAGTATTAAACAATAATTTGTTTGGCTCCTTGCTTGTTTTACAGAAAGGAACCTCCCTACAAAAGCATGTTTCATGTACTTTAGTGGTTTTGATGTCTTGTTTTACTAGCTTACCAATGCTAAGATGTACGATTTGTTGCCGTTGCTTTGGTCTCGAAGTGGTGCCCCAATGCTAACATGAACGTTTTGTAGCAATATATTTAAACCCTATACCCCGAGTCCCCTTGGCTTCCAAGCCCTATTGAAGCCGGCTTCAAACTGGCTTCAAATACCGTCCCAGTATTGGGGAAGCTATTGAAGCCTGCTTCACGGGAGTATTTGTCTTCCAAATACACTTCCCCAATACTGTGAAACAGAGTACGGCACCAGTTTAAGTAAATTGGTGACGTGGACCCCTTAGACGGGATAACACAGCCTCATCACTTCGGCTTCTCATTAGTACTGGTGGTTGTTAACACAGCTAAAGCGACGGCCTTCCGGGACTTGGGGCAGGCCACGAACTAAAATTCTGCTGGTGGCGGCGTCCTGAAGCCAGCGGCTGACCCAACACGATTCCTCATGGTTACTCGTCTATTTAGAATTTTAAATACCCCGAGTCCCCTTGGCTTCAAATACCGTCCCAGTATTGGGGAATCGTATTTGAGGCCCTATTGAAGCCGGCTTCAAACTGGCTTCAAATACCGTCCCAGTATTGGGGAAGCTATTGAAGCCTGCTTCACGGGAGTATTTGTCTTCCAAATACACTTCCCCAATACTGTGAAACAGAGTACGGCACCAGTTTAATTAAATTGGTGACGTGGACCCCTTATACGGGATAACACAGCCTCATCACTTCGGCTTCTCATTAGTACTGGTGGTTGTTAACACAGCTAAAGCGACGGCCTTCCGGAACTTGGGGCAGGCCACGAACTAAAATTCTGCTGGTGGCGGCGTCCTGAAGCCAGCGGCTGACCCAAGACGATTCCTCATGGTTACTCGTCTATTTAGAATTTTAAAATTCTGCTGGTGGCGGCGTCCTGAAGCCAGCGGCTGACCCAAGACGATTCCTCATGGTTACTCGTCTATTTAGAATTTTAAAATTCTGCTGGTGGCGGCGTCCTGAAGCCAGCGGCTGACCCAAGACGATTCCTCATGGTTACTCGTCTAGTTAGAATTTTAAATACCCCGAGTCCCCTCGGCTTCAAATACCGTCCCAGTATTGGGGAATCGTATTTGAAGCCCTATTGAAGCCGGCTTCAAACTGGCATCAAATACCGTCCCATTATTGGGGAAGCTATTGAAGCTTGCTTCAGGGGAGTATTTGTCTTCCAAATACACTTCCCCAATACTGTGAAATAGAGTACGGCACCAGTTTAAGTA
>CAJNDT010004839.1:0-10341 GCA_905221615.1 Symbiodinium sp. CCMP2592
AGTGGTTTTCCGGCACCAAAATGCGGGCCCCAAAATGGGCTCGTTTTCTGAGCCTTCCTTAATTGTGCCAATACTAGAACGCTCCAGAAACGGGCCCGAATTCCGGGCCCATTTTTGGGCACCGCTTTTTTACACTTTCTGAACGCAGTTTGTGACAAAATGCCAGCAAGCAAGTATTGCTGTGAAGGCTACAATCTTTCACAGTTTCGTTTTTTTTTACTCAGGCAACATGACAGCTTGAGCTGCTGCAGGTTTCAAAGACAACGACAACAACGCTGTTGTGCAGCTATGCAATTGAGCAAGCGAAGCATGATAATCCGGCACAGTTGCAGCTGCAATTGGTTAGACAGTTAGACTACATGCAGCGGGTTTTCAATTTCACCGTTGAAATCGAATGTGTGTTCAAGAGAAGCAGGAATTGGGTGCTTCACCTTGGAGTTGTCCAGCTGCATCTTGCGAATGACTGGTGGACGGTATTTCTCAACCTGCGTCAGATTTTGTGACTCCAAGAACGAGCTTGAGAGTGGTTTTCCGTCACCAAAATGCGGGCCCCAAAATGGGCCCGTTTTCTGAGCCTTCCTTAATTGTGCCAATACTAGAACGCTCCAGAAACGGGCCCGAATTCCGGGCCCATTTTTTGGCACCGCTTTTTTACACTTTCTGAACGCAGTTTGTGACAAAATGCCAGCAAGCAAGTATTGCTGTGAAGGCTACAATCTTTCACAGTTTCGTTTTTTTTTACGCAGGCAACATGACAGCTTGAGCTGCTGCAGGTTTCAAAGACAACGACAACAACGCTGTTGTGCAGCTATGCAATTGAGCAAGCGAAGCATGATAATCCGGCACTGGGGAGGCCCACTTTGAAAGGCGCCGTTTTTGAGCAGGTTTTGGGTCCCAAAAGTGGCCCCGAAGCTTTTGCTGGCGAACCTATTTTTTCTATGCCGTGTTTGCGACAGTTGTCAAGCCAGGCGGTGCTCGCCAGCAGTCCGGCTTTGGGGCTCTCGACATTTCGCAGCAGGGTCCAGAGTGCTGCCCACATTGTGTTGTTTATCGCGAATTCGGTTTCTCCGAACAATAAAAAACCACCAAGTGGGAAAAATGCTATTTCTACTGGAAAATGTGCACTGCGCCACAGCGGGAGACACAGAACAGAACGGTTTTAAGCGTTTTACAGTGTGCTTCGTGCGTCAAACAAAGCTCTTTAGTCTTTTTTTTGTGGCGCGCGAAGCACGTTACGATTTCGAGTTTTCCCTTGCAAATGCCAGCCAAATCAATCGTAACGCGCCTAAAGCACGTTACGATTGCGCCCCGCGCTACTGGAAAATGCCAGATTTCGTTATCACACAAGCCTGGAACTGTGGAAACAGTGCGATTTCTACGCAAGATGCTGCGAGAGCAGGGCTGGACCTGTGAAAATACTGTAACTTTGATGGACGATGTGCTAAAGAACACTACAATTTCGCTGTCAAACATGCCTGGAACCAGAAGCGAGCCGGAACCGCCGTGCAGATTGTTGGGCTCCGAGGCAAATAAACCGGAAGTGAAAGCATCAAACGTGTTTCTGTGTGGTTTTCACCCAAGACTGAGACCAAGAGACCTTCCTGGTGGGCTCCGAGGCTTACAAACTGGAAAGGAAAGCATTAGACGTGTTTGTGCATGGTCTTCGCCCAAAAAAATGGGACCAAGAGACCTTTCCGGTAAGCTCCAAACCGGAAGTGAAAGCATCGGACGTGTTTCTGTGTGGTCTTCACCCAAAATGGGACCAAGAGACCTTTACGGTGGGCTCTAAGGCATAGAAGCCGGAAGTGAAAGCATCATCAGACGTTTCTCTGTGCGGTCTTCACACTAAAGTGACACCAAGAAACCTTCGACTTTGTCTTCGCGCAATGTCGGCAATATTGCGCAAGGGAATGCGGGGGATGCACGGTTGGAGTGAGTGTGTGAGGGAGTTTGGGAGTCAAGAAGTGGTTTGGGTGAGCGTGTGAGTGAATGCGCAAGTCACGGAGTGTCTAATGTTGTCTCCTGATTATTAAACCCCCCTCAACCCCAATAATAACGGAGGGTCCGCCTCTCTGATCTTTAGTTGTTTGGGGGACCGGGGTCGAAGTTGTTTGGGACCCGGGGCTCTCAGTAGTAGTACAGTAGTACAGTAGTACAGTAGTACAGTACAGTAGTAGTACAGTAGTACAGTAGTACAGTAGTACTGTCTCCTTTATCTTGCCTGTTTCTGTCTTTCCTCTTCCAGGGCGTCACTTTGTAGTAGGAGTGCTTCTCTGCCTAAACCTTATAAAATTTTACACCGGGACGGGTTTTAGGACTATTGAGGGGTGTTTATTATTACGTGCAGGCCGAGTTTAGCTCTATTGAGGGGACCTTTTGTTATTGAGTTCCCGGGCCGAGTTTAGCTTTATTGAGGGGGCCTTTAAAAATCACGAGCTCACATTATCTGCGATTGCTGCAATATGAGATTTGAGACCAGTTCTCTGCAGCCGCCCCCCAGTGCAAACATAACGTGCGCGCGGCCGTTCAACGTGTAGACGTGTAGAAGTTTCTTGGACTTCGGCTATCTTGCTTCCGAGGGCCGTGACGCACTTTCAGAACTTTCAGTCTCTTTCTTTCCTTCAACATTGAAGGGCGTCCAGCACGTTACGATCTTCAGTTTCCCGTTCAAACTTTCGGAGTTTCGGATGGCTGAATGAGTGGCAGCCGCACAGCTCCGCAGTGTACGGAAAGCCCTGACGAAAGCACGTGCAAGAGCTTTGGTCGGACACTCAATATTGTCCTTTGGAGTTGGCGTTGTCTGGCATGGTTATCCTTTGAGGTGCCATGCCGCAGAAAGCGAAGGCTAAAGCCCAAGGCCAAAGGAGCATGCCTGGCATGCTTCCCATTGAGCCGGAATGTGTCCCCTGTTTTGGGGTCCGAAAACTGGGTATGGTTTAGGGTCCGTGGGGGGTGGCCTCCCTAGTTGCAGCTGCAATTGGTTAGACAGTTAGACTACATGCAGCGGGTTTTCAATTTCACCGTTGAAATCGAATGTGTGTTCAAGAGAAGCAGGAATTGCGTGCTTCACCTTGGAGTTGTCCAGCTGCATCTTGCGAATGACTGGTGGACGGTATTTCTCAACCTGCGTCAGATTTTGTGACTCCAAGAACGAGCTTGAGAGTGGTTTTCCGGCACCAAAATGCGCGCCCCAAAATGGGCCCGTTTTCTGAGCCTTCCTTAATTGTGCCAATACTAGAACGCTCCAGAAACGGGCCCGAATTCCGGGCCCATTTTTGGGCACCGCTTTTTTTACACTTTCTGAACGCAGTTTGTGACAAAATGCCAGCAAGCAAGTATTGCTGTGAAGGCTACAATCTTTCACAGTTTCGTTTTTTTTTTACGCAGGCAACATGACAGCTTGAGCTGCTGCAGGTTTCAAAGACAACGACAACAACGCTGTTGTGCAGCTATGCAATTGAGCAAGCGAAGCATGATAATCCGGCACAGTTGCAGCTGCAATTGGTTAGACAGTTAGACTACATGCAGCGGGTTTTCAATTTCACCGTTGAAATCGAATGTGTGTTCAAGAGAAGCAGGAATTGGGTGCTTCACCTTGGAGTTGTCCAGCTGCATCTTGCGAATGACTGGTGGACGGTATTTCTCAACCTGCTTCAGATTTTGTGACTCCAAGAACGAGCTTGAGAGTGGTTTTCCGGCACCAAAATGCGGGCCCCAAAATGGGCCCGTTTTCTGAGCCTTCCTTAATTGTGCCAATACTAGAATACTAGAACGCTCCAGAAACGGGCCTGAATTCCGGGCCCATTTTTGGGCCCCGCTTTTTTACACTTTCTGAACGCAGTTTGTGACAAAATGCCAGCAAGCAAGTATTGCTGTGAAGGAAGGCTACAATCTTTCACAGTTTCGCTTTTTTTTTTTTACGCAGGCAACATGATAGCTTGAGCTGCTGCAGGTTTCAGAGACAACGACAACAACGCGTTGTGCAGCTATGCAATTGAGCAAGCGAAGCATGATAATCCGGCACTGGGGAGGCCCACTTTGAAAGGCGCCGTTTTTGAGCAGGTTTTGGGTCCCAAAAGTGGCCCCGAAGCTTTTGCTGGCGAACCTATTTTTTCTATGCCGTGTTTGCGACAGTTGTCAAGCCAGGCGGTGCTTGCCGAGCACGCCAGCAGTCCGGCTTTGGGGCTCTCGACATTTCGCAGCAGGGTCCAGAGTGCTGCCCACATTGTGTTGTTTATCGCGAATTCGGTTTCTCCGAACAATAAAAAACCACCAAGTGGGAAAAATGCTATTTCTACTGGAAAATGTGCACTGCGCAACAGCGGGAGACACAGAACAGAACGGTTTTAAGCGTTTTACAGTAGCGCGGCGCGCAATCATAACGTGCTTTAGGCGCGTTATGATCATTTTCGCTGGCAGTTTCCAAGGAAACGTCAAAATCGTAACGTGCTTCGGGCGTCAAACAAAGCTCTTTAGTCTTTTTTTGTGGCGCGCGCAGCACGTTACGATTTCGAGTTTTCCCTTGCAAATGCCAGCCAAATCAATCGTACGCGCCAAAGCACGTTACGATTGCGCCCCGCGCTACTGGAAAATGCCAGATTTCGTTATCACACAAGCCTGGAACTGTGGAAACAGTGCGATTTCTGCGCAAGATGCTGCGAGAGCAGGGCTGGACCTGTGAAAATACTGCAACTTTGATGGACGATGTGCTTCAGAATACCACAATTTCGCTGTCAAACATGCCTGGGACCAGAAGCGAGACCGCCGTGCAGATTGTTTTTGGGCTCCGAGGCAAATAAACCGGAAGTGAAAGCATCAGACGTGTTTCTGTGTGGTTTTCACCCAAGACTGAGACCAAGAGACCTTCCTGGTGGGCTCCGAGGCTTACAAACCGGAAAGGAAAGCATCAGACGTGTTTCTGCATGGTGTTCGCCCCAAAAAATGGGACCAAGAGACCTTTCTGGTAAGCTCCGAGGCTTACAAACCGGAAGTGAAAGCATCGGACGTGTTTCTGTGTGGTCTTCACCCAAAATGGGACCAAGAGACCTTTACGGTGGGCTCTAAGGCATAGAAACCGGAAGTGAAAGCATCATCAGACGTTTCTCTGTGCGGTCTTCACACTAAAGTGACACCAAGAAACCTTCGACTTTGTCTTCGCGCAATGTCGGCAATATTGCGCAAGGGACTGCGGGGGATGCACGGTTGGAGTGAGTGTGTGAGGGAGTTTGGGAGTCAAGAAGTGGTTTGGGTGAGCGTGTGAGTGAATTCGCAAGTCACGGAGTGTCTAATGTTGTCTACTGATTATTAAACCCCCCCTCAACCCCAATAATAACGGAGGGTCCGCCTCTCTGATCTTTAGTTGTTTGGGGGACCGGGGTCGAAGTTGTTTGGGACCCGGGGCTCTCAGTAGTAGTACAGTAGTACAGTAGTACAGTAGTACAGTAGTACAGTACAGTAGTAGTACAGTAGTACTGTCTCCTTTATCTTGCCTGTTTCTGTCTTTCCTCTTCCAGGGCGTCACTTTGTAGTAGGAGTGCTTCTCTGCCTAAACCTTATAAAAATTTTACACCGGGACGGGTTTTAGGACTATTGAGGGGTGTTTATTATTACGTGCAGGCGAGTTTAGCTCTATTGAGGGGACCTTTTATTATTGAGTTCCGGGCCGAGTTTAGCTCTATTGAGGGGGCCTTTAAAAATCACGAGCTCACATTATCTGCGATTGCTGCAACATGAGATTTGAGACCAGTTCTCTCTCTGCAGCCGCCCCCCAGTGCAAACATAACGTGCGCGCGGCCGTTCAACGTGTAGACGTGTAGAAGTTTCTTGGACTTCGGCTATCTTGCTTCCGAGGGCCGTGACGCACTTTCAGAACTTTCAGTCGCTTTCTTTCCTTCAACATTGAAGGGCGTCCAGCACGTTACGATCTTCAGTTTCCCGTTGAAACTTTCGGAGTTTCGGATGGCTGAATGAGTGGCAGCCGAACAGCTCCGCAGTGTACGGAAAGCCCTGACGAAAGCACGTCCAAGAGCTTTGGTCGGACACTCAATATTGTCCTTTGGAGTTGGCGTTGTCTGGCATGGTTATCCTTTGAGGTGCCATGCCGCCGAAAGCGAAGGCTAAAGCCCAAGGCCAAAGGAGCATGCCTGGCATGCTTCCCATTGAGCCGGAATGTGTCCCCTGTTTTGGGGTCCGAAAACTGGGGATGGTTTGGGGTCCGTGGGGGGTGGCCTCCCTAGTTGCAGCTGCAACTGGTTAGACAGTTAGACTACATGCAGCGGGTTTTCAATTTCACCGTTGAAAGCGAATGTGTGTTCAAGAGAAGCAGGAATTGGGTGCTTCACCTTGGAGTTGTCCAGCTGCATCTTGCGAATGACTGGTGGACGGTATTTCTCAACCTGCGTCAGATTTTGTGACTCCAAGAACGAGCTTGAGAGTGGTTTTCCGGCACCAAAATGCGGGCCCCAAAATGGGCCCGTTTTCTGAGCCTTCCTTAATTGTGCCAATACTAGAAGGCTCCAGAAACGGGCCCGAATTCCGGGCCCATTTTTGGGCCCCGCTTTTTTACACTTTCTGAACGCAGTTTGTGACAAAATGCCAGCAAGCAAGTATTGCTGTGAAGGCTACAATCTTTCACAGTTTCGTTTTTTTTTTTACGCAGGCAACATGACAGCTTGAGCTGCTGCAGGTTTCAAAGACAACGACAACAACGCTGTTGTGCAGCTATGCAATTGAGCAAGCGAAGCATGATAATCCGGCACAGTTGCAGCTGCAATTGGTTAGACAGTTAGACTACATGCAGCGGGTTTTCAATTTCACCGTTGAAATCGAATGTGTGTTCAAGAGAAGCAGGAATTGGGTGCTTCACCTTGGAGTTGTCCAGCTGCATCTTGCGAATGACTGGTGGACGGTATTTCTCAACCTGCTTCAGATTTTGTGACTCCAAGAACGAGCTTGAGAGTGGTTTTCCGGCACCAAAATGCGGGCCCCAAAATGGGCCCGTTTTCTGAGCCTTCCTTAATTGTGCCAATACTAGAACGCTCCAGAAACGGGCCCGAATTCCGGGCCCATTTTTGGGCACCGCTTTTTTTACACTTTCTGAACGCAGTTTGTGACAAAATGCCAGCAAGCAAGTATTGCTGTGAAGGCTACAATCTTTCACAGTTTCGTTTTTTTTTTATGCAGGCAACATGACAGCTTGAGCTGCTGCAGGTTTCAAAGACAACGACAACAACGCTGTTGTGCAGCTATGCAATTGAGCAAGCGAAGCATGATAATCCGGCACTGGGGAGGCCCACTTTGAAAGGCGCCGTTTTTGAGCAGGTTTTGGGTCCCAAAAGTGGCCCCGAAGCTTTGGCTGGTGAACCAATTTTTTTTATGCCGTGTTTGCGACAGTTGTCAAGCCAGGCGGTGCTTGCCGAGCACGCCAGCAGTCCGGCTTTGGGGCTCTCGACATTTCGCAGCAGGGTCCAGAGTGCTGCCCACATTGTGTTGTTTATCGCGAATTCGGTTTCTCCGAACAATAAAAAACCACCAAGTGGGAAAAATGCTATTTCTACTGGAAAATGTGCACTGCGCCACAGCGGGAGACACAGAACAGAACGGTTTTAAGCGTTTTACAGTAGCGCGGCGCGCAATCATAACGTGCTTTAGGCGCGTTATGATCATTTTCGCTGGCAGTTTCCAAGGAAACGTCAAAATCGCAACGTGCTTCGTGCGTCAAACAAAGCTCTTTAGTCTTTTTTTGTGGCGCGCGAAGCACGTTACGATTTCGAGTTTTCCCTTGCAAATGCCAGCCAAATGAATCGTAACGCGCCTAAAGCACGTTACGATTGCGCCCCGCGCTACTGGAAAATGCCAGATTTCGTTATCACACAAGCCTGGAACTGTGGAAACAGTGCGATTTCTGCGCAAGATGCTGCGAGAGCAGGGCTGGACCTGTGAAAATACTGCAACTTTGATGGACGATGTGCTAAAGAATACCACAATTTCGCTGTCAAACATGCCTGGGACCAGAAGCGAGCCGGGACCGCCGTGCAGATTGTTTTTGGGCTCCGAGGCAAATAAACCGGAAGTGAAAGCATCAGACGTGTTTCTGTGTGGGTTTCACCCAAGACTGAGACCAAGAGACCTTCCTGGTGGGCTCCGAGGCTTACAAACCGGAAAGGAAAGCATCAGACGTGTTTCTGCATGGTCTTCGCCAAAAAAAATGGGACCAAGAGACCTTTCTGGTAAGCTCCCGAGGCTTACAAACCGGAAGTGAAAGCATCGGACGTGTTTCTG
Source organism: Symbiodinium sp. CCMP2592 (assembly GCA_905221615.1). Classification (NCBI taxonomy): domain Eukaryota; class Dinophyceae; order Suessiales; family Symbiodiniaceae; genus Symbiodinium; species Symbiodinium sp. CCMP2592. The sequence goes on from CAJNDT010004839.1 coordinate 8,281, forward strand.
TGTGGTCTTCACCCAAAATGGGACCAAGAGACCTTTACGGTGGGCTGAAAGGCATAGAAGCCGGAAGTGAAAGCATCATCAGACGTTTCTCTGTGCGGTCTTCACACTAAAGTGACACCAAGAACCCTTCGACTTTGTCTTCGCGCAATGTCGGCAATATTGCGCAAGGGACTGCGGGGGATGCACGGTTGGAGTGAGTGTGTGAGGGAGTTTGGGAGTCAAGAAGTGGTTTGGGTGAGCGTGTGAGTGAATGCGCAAGTCACGGAGTGTCTAATGTTGTCTCCTGATTATTAAACCCCCCTCAACCCCAATAATAACGGAGGGTCCGCCTCTCTGATCTTTAGTTGTTTGGGGGACCGGGGTCGAAGTTGTTTGGGACCCGGGGCTCTCAGTAGTACTCAGTAGTAGTACAGTAGTACAGTAGTACATATAAACGTAGTAAAACAGTAGTACAAGTACAGTAGTAGTACAGTAGTACAGTAGTACTGTCCCTTTATCTTTGCCCTGTTTCTTCTGTCCTTTGTCTCTTGCTCAGGCTGTCACTTTGTAAATTCGCTAAGTGCTTTCTCGTGCCTAAACTTATAAAATTTTTAACAGCCGGGACTGGTTTTAGGACGATTGAAGGGGTGGTTTATTATTACGTGCAGCCGTGAGTTTTTTAGCTCTATTTAGGGACCCTTTTTTAATTATTGCTTTTTCCCGGCGATTTCGCTTTTAAATTGAGGGGGCCTTGAAAAATCACGAGCTCACGAGCTCACATTATCTGCGATTGCTGCAATATGAGATTTGAGACCAGTTCTCTGCAGCCGAACCCAGTGCAAACATAACGTGCGCGCGGCCATTCAACGTGTAGATGTGTAGAAGTTTCTTGGACTTCGGCTATCTTGCTTCCGAGGGCCGTGACGCACTTTCAGAACTTTCAGTCTCTTTCTTTCCTTCAACATTGAAGGGCGTCCAGCACGTTACGATCTTCAGTTTCCCGTTGAAACTTGCGGAGTTTCGGATGGCTGAATGAGTGGCAGCCGCACAGCTCCGCAGTGTACGGAAAGCCCTGACGAAAGCACGTGCAAGAGCTTTGGTCGGACACTCACTATTGTCCTTTGGAGTTGGCGTTGTCTGGCATGGTTATCCTTTGAGGTGCCATGCCGCCGAAAGCGAAGGCTAAAGCCCAAGGCCAAAGGAGCATGCCTGGCATCGGAATGTGTCCCCTGTTTTGGGGTTCGAAAACTGGGTATGGTTTGGGGTCCGTGGGGGGTGGCCTCCCTAGTTGCAGCTGCAATTGGTTAGACAGTTAGACTGCATGCAGCGGGTTTTCAATTTCACCGTTGGAATCGAATGTGTGTTCAAGAGAAGCAGGAATTGGGTGCTTCACCTTGGAGTTGTCCAGCTGCATCTTGCGAATGACTGGTGGACGGTATTTCTCAACCTGCGTCAGATTTTGTGACTCCAAGAACGAGCTTGAGAGTGGTTTTCCGGCACCAAAATGCGGGCCCCAAAATGGGCCTGTTTTCTGAGCCTTCCTTAATTGTGCCAATACTAGAACGCTCCAGAAACGGGCCCGAATTCCGGGCCCATTTTTGGGCCCCGCTTTTTTACACTTTCTGAACGCAGTTTGTGACAAAATGCCAGCAAGCAAGTATTGCTGTGAAGGCTACAATCTTTCACAGTTCCGCTTTTTTTTTATACGCAGGCAACATGACAGCTTGAGCTGCTGCAGGTTTCAGAGACAACGACAACAACGCTGTTGTGCAGCTATGCAATTGAGCAAGCGAAGCATGATAATCCGGCACTGTTGCAGCTGCGATTGGTTAGACAGTTAGACTACATGTAGCGGGTTTTCAATTTCACCGTTGAAATCGAATGTGTGTTCAAGAGAAGCAGGAATTGGGTGCTTCACCTTGGAGTTGTCCAGGTGCATCTTGCGAATGACTGGTGGACGGTATTTCTCAACCTGCGTCAGATTTTGTGACTCCAAGAACGAGCTTGAGAGTGGTTTTCCGGCACCAAAATGCGGGCCCCAAAATGGGCCCGTTTTCTGAGCCTTCCTTAATTGTGCCAATA
>CAJNDT010004840.1:0-10340 GCA_905221615.1 Symbiodinium sp. CCMP2592
TCAAGAGCGTAGACGTCAAATTGGGGATCGCAATGGTCGCAATGCTACGCGCTGGTGGTGACAAAACAAATCTGCTGATCTGTACCTGGAGGTAAACCGGAAGGCCAACGATTACATCAGCAGGCCCGAAGGGAAGATCATCAAAGGACGACAAATCATTGCGATGATGTATGAAAGTTTTCGAACGCATGATCGTCTCGACATGATCATCACTCTCGAGTATCTGGTGAAGCTCCAGTACCAAGGCGACAACAAACTTCATACGTTCAAGCAGACGTGGTTGGAAGGTCTGGGACGGATGAGGCCAGAAGACATACCATCCAAAACAGCTCTCCGTGATTGCTTGTACAGCAAGATCAAAGACTCGCCCGCAATGAAGATGGAGTTGGGCATGCACTACGAACACTTGCCCTACAATCATGAAGACCGATCGTACGACAATCTGATGAAGATCATCGATCGTACCATCATGCGGAGACGAGAACAATCAAATCTCACTCAGACCCAAATTGGTTTGCGACAGATGCTTGAGGGCAAGGATTTGCTTGCTGCGCCGGCCAAGGTACCTGAGAAACCAACGCCTAATGCAGCTCCATCCGCAAAGGTCAAGGCTTCGCCTACCAAGCCGGATAAAGCAACACCTGTGCTACCTCAGAGCAAGGCGAAGAGTCATGCGAAGACCAAGCCAAAGCCCAAGAAGAAGACGAGGAGTGAGTCAGCGGACAACAGAGGCGACAAGAGCAAGAAGCAAATCCGCTGCAAGTGCCATTTCACAGATGCAGGGTGTCGAAATGGTGACAAGTGCCCATTCAGTCACTCGAAGAAGACTCCAGAGCGACCCTTTACGCCGAGGACGAGAACTCCAAGTCCATCTGGAGGAGGAGGAAACAGGATATGCTACTTGTTCAAGAACACAGGCTCGTGCTCAAGAGAGAATTGTCCTTTCAAGCATGAGGCAGCAGCTACCCCAGCTCCGGAACCAAAGGCAAAAGCTAAAGCCAACTCCGAAGCAAAGGCAGCTCCAGCGAAGCCGAATGCCAAGGCCAAGGCGCTCCCTGCGGCACCCGCCATCAGATTGTGCCGAAGGTGGAATCCATCAGCCCCGGCTATATGGAAGCGATCTTCAAGACAAGATGAGGAGGAGTCAGATTGTCCATCCGTTGACAGCGACGCTGATTCGGATTGTTCAACAGACGACGAATCCTCGGGGCCGACTACGTCGACCCGAAAAGAGATCAAGCGTAATGTGACATTCGCCGATGACGTGAAGTTCATTTCTTCGTGTCCTAGAAGATCGAAGAAGGACAAAGAGCGGAAGGTGAAGTACGTCGACATGGAAGCGCTTGTCAACGATGAGGATCGCGCCGTGAATTTGGAATTAGCCAAGCACAAAGCGAGATTGAGGGCACAGATTATGAGAGACATGGTTGACGACGATGATGATCAATGCGGAGATCGAGTTTCATTCGTACGAATCCCAGGAACGTCTCGGGTGGAAGAAGTCTCCGTCTACGACGGTGAGGATTCCATCGTTGAGCGTGAACTCGATGCTGCACACAGCAAGCGGATCATCAATCAAGGTGTATGCAAATGCATGGTTCAACCAGTCATCGTCAAGAAGAAGATCAAGTTTCTCATGGACACTGGGTGTGGCCACGACCTCATATCTCAGAAGAAGATCGAGAAGCATAGTCTCGAGACACTCGTGACTCCAGAGCCCATATCATTTCAGACAGCAAATGGAATCAACGATACCGATCTCGTGTCGAATTTCCAGACTGAGTCGTTCGAGGAACCGATCAACGCTTACGTGTTGGACGACACACCATCGGTGCTTTCCATAGGCAAGAGATGCATGAACTTCAACTACGGGTTTGTGTGGCCACCCGGAAGGGAACCATTCATGATCAACCCGCACGGCAAGAGGATATCTCTGTTCGTGAACGGTGACATCCCGTACATTCGCGCCGGGAGTTCCAAGTCACTTGTTCATGATGATCCGGAGGCCAAAGCGATCACCGAAATCTTCAAGAGTGTGCTAACCGCGGGTGATGTTGACATCAGTGTCGCAGCTGCCGCTGAAGCTGCACCGAGCGAGATTGAAGGAGAAGAAGAAGGTGACGATCATGAACGACCTCCTGATCCTGAACCCCAAGAACCTCCTATAGAAGAAGTGCCAGAGTCCGAGGCCGGTCGACCTCCGGACGACGACGAAGGAAAAGGCGTGGGTGAAATTCCATTGGACGGTGACGATGAGGTGATCATTGATGTGGAAGGCGACGGTGCGCCGAGCCGCAAGGCCAGAGTCGGAACACTGAAAGCCGAAGCCAAGACGTTGGCACATCTGTGTACTCATCGCTACCGCAATCCATATTGCGAATCGGGCATACGCGCGAAGATGAAGCACTTGCGGACACAACGAGGTGCGTTTCAACGTGTGATCAAACACTGGGGAGATCTTGTGACGTTCGACTTCCTCGATATGCGCAAGGCGGCCGAAGCAGGTATCGGACTCGATGATGGAGCACGTGAAGTTCTAGTCATCAGAGACATCGCCACCAAAATGATCGCAGCGATTCCCACGGCTTCAAGGAGTACTGACGAGGTAGTCATGGCCATCAGACGTCTAATGGGAAGACGCAAGATTCATATGGCGTACAGTGATGAAGCACCAGAGTTCGATTCAGCTATGGCGCAGTTGAAGATCGTGATAGATCATTCCCGTCCAGGGAAACCCAGTAACAATTCACTCGCTGAACGATCAAATCAAGAAGTGATCAACACAGTCGCAGCATCCATGCTACACGCCGGATTACCCGCCCAATACTGGTCTTTTGCGCTAAATTGCGTCATGCAGAACCTCAACATCGAAGACGTGGAGGGCGATGGTGATTCAGCATGGAAACGTATGACTGGAAAGGACTTCGAGGGAAAAGCCATACCCTTTGGGGCCAAAGTCTTCTTCAAGCCTACGTATACAAGGCCGAAGACATATGGCAACAAGTTCGATCCAAAGGGGATCCCAGGCATTTTCGCCGGATACATCATCACTGCTGGTCAAGGATGGTCCAAGAAGTATCGCGTGTGGGACATGAAGGAATTTGCTAACGCGAACTTGTCAATGGACGCATCTGTTCCCAGGAAGTTGATGAGACCGTACGAGACAGAAGTTATCTACTTCCCAGAGGAGATAACGTTTCCCCTGAAAGCCGAGTACGAGAGGATGAACTCAACCATTGAGGGAATAAGGGACAACGTTGACCTTGCTGGCAAGGAGATAAAAGACGTCGATGACGGGGATGACGGTCCGCCTGGAGGAAATGGTGGCAACGGGGATGATGATGATCAAGATGGTCTTCTTCCTCCGCCGGATCCCGGAGAAGATCCTGACTTGCAGGACATAGATCCATCTGACATAGAGACGGAGCCGTCTGGCGAAGTCTTCAAGTCAGCAGAACATGAAGCTATTGATGCTATAGGAGACAAAAGACTCGAAGAACTAGACGAAGAACTAGGTCTACGTGCAGCACCGCCTCCTTCTGAACCAAAGGTCACTGGAAACGATCGACGATCGCCCCGCGAAGTCGGTCCAACCGGTAGACTCATCCCCGAAGGAGACATCGAAGAACCTGGAGAGATTATCAAGATCTTGAAAGAAAAGAAGTTGGCTCCCGAGGAGATTGAACAGTGGAGTACGGGGAAGAAAGGGGACGGCATTGTATACCTCACCGATGATGGTGAAGCCTGCAAGATCGACAAAAGGGGAGTTCCATACAAGATCCGAAGCGACGGTCGACGAACTCTTCCTACACGGCGACCTATTCATTCCTATTCTCCGGAGGCATGGAAGAAAATGAGCGAAGCGGAGAAGAAGGCAGCGTACAAGAAAGAAAAGCGAGACAAGGCTCGAGTTGCCAAGAAAGACCGGAAGAAAGCTGTGATAGGAAAGAAAATAGTCACCAAGATTTTGGACAACATGATCTTTCCCAAGATTGTTCCATGTGAAGAAATCGATCTGCAACTCAACGTGTCCATTGACGACGACGATGGATGGTCTTGGGCACAATCCTATGTGGATCAATACACACAAGAACAATTCTTGGCGGACGTCGTGCCGGCTGTTCCGGCACACATGGTCATGGATGACAACTGGATTCCGTCTATGCCGTGTACGACTTCTCACAGAAACGTACATCGGGAAAAGAATCAGGCAGGAGGATCATGCTTCAATGCCATGGTCACTCGACCCGTCACACGCAAGGAGATGGTAAACAACCCCAAGGCCATGGAAGCTTTCATGAAAGAATGGAAGGGATTGTGGGACCAAGAGGTGTTTGATTTCTCAACTACGCGTGAATAGGACGACGTCGTCGCTGAGGCAAAGAAGAAAGGTGAGAAAGTACATATGGCGCGAGTACATGGACTGATATACGAGAAGAACTATCAGCTCAAAGAGGACGATCCTGCCAGGAAGTTCAAAGGGCGAGGTGTACTACTCGGTGATCAGGTCAAAGACCAGAACATGGAAGCCGCATTGTTGCAGGATTTGGGGAATTCCCCGGCTACGTTTGACGCCTCACGGTGGGCAGATTATTACGGATGCCTTCCTGGCAACGATGTCCAGATGGCGGATGCTATCCAAGCATACATTCAGGCGAGATTATCGGGAACTCCATGTTGGGTTGAACTGCCTGATGAAGCCTGGCATCCATCTGCGAAACGGCATAAATTCCGTAGAGCTGTGTGTCGCCTGATCAAAGCTCTGTACGGACATCCTGACGCAGGAACCATGTGGGAACAACATTGCCATACCGCGGTACAGAAAGTAGGATTCAAGCCGATTGGCGACGAATGGCAATCATTGTATTTCCACCCGCAGATGAAGCTCTTACTTGTCATCTACGTGGATGATCTCAAGATGGCAGGACCCAAAGAGAATCTACCCAAGGGTTGGGACATGCTGCGCCAAGAACTCCGATTGGAAGAAGAAACGCCACTAGGTTTGTATCTGGGTTGTCGCATCTCCAAGGGCGAGGCAACGTTGCATGACCAAACGAAGGTGCAGACCGTTACCTACGACATGGAGACGTACCTGGACATGACAGTCAAGAAGTACTGCGACGTGACTGGGTTCGATCCGACAAAATTCAAGACGGTACCATCGCCGAGTCCGGCTGAGGAGAATAAGAATCACCCAGCTCGCGCTCCGGCACAGTCAGGTAAAAGCCATCGATGCACGTGGTGTGGACACACCATGCCTGTTGATAAGGATGGTCGGCTCGTTCCGCCTCCACCTATTCCCAAGGCGCCCGATGAAGAGGAAATCAACGAGGCTAATCGCGGCGCACTTGCTCCGCAGGCAGCCAGCATTCTCATGAAATTGCTTTATGCCGCGCGCATTTGCCGCTTTGATCTTCTGCGCAGTATCAACAATCTCGCACGCAAGATCACGAAATGGACCAAGAAGGAGGATGCTCTTCTTCATCATCTCATGGCCTATGTGCACCAGTCCAAACATCACATGATGATTGGATGGGTCGGGAACTCCTTGGAGGACTCGTCCAGCGGGCTGTTTGCAGATGCGGACTATGCAGGTTGTGGAGAAAGTTTGAAATCTACCTCCGGTGCTCACTTGCACATTCAAGGTTCTCATACAAGATTTCCCTTGGCGGGACTTAGCAAAAGGCAGGGGTGCTTGAGTCACTCCACACCTGAGGCCGAGATTGTCGCGGCCGACTTTGCCATGTCACGTCTTGGATTGCCTGCTATCACGTTGTGGCAGCAGCTTTGGGGGCAAGACCCCAACTTCGTCTTCTACGACGACAACCAGACCATGATCGGGGTGATTCGCACGGGCAAGAATCCGACTATGCGTCACTTGGAACGTACCCACGGCATCTGCATTGGTTGGATGCATTCTATCTTTCAGGAAGGTTACGTTTATCTTGCCTATGAGGTCACTGCCAAGATGTCCGCGGACATACACACCAAGTCGTTCAAGGATTCTGTGTCCTGGACACACGCGTGTCAGCTCATCAACATTTTTCCGCCGGCTCTCATTGGCTCCCAAGAGATTATGGATCTGATGCGCCCTACTCATACCCAAAGCACGGATGAGAAGGGCCAACAGCATTACTCGTTCAAGAGCGAGGTGCCTTGTTTTCATTACACGCAGACGCCGATCCTCCCTCAGGTGTTGTATCGCGCTGGATTGTCGAGTAAGGAAGGCTTGCAAGAACATGACAGTGTGGACCCCATCCTGGGTGTCAAGTTCCCGCGCATGTTGCGGGGGCCGCCTTCCGCGTTGCCGCCTGGTCGTTACCTTCGGTCGAACTGGATTCTTTCGTGAAGGGAGTGGCACCTGATGGAGGACCGTTTCGCTGTTATACCTGATTAACGGGCAAGTTCCTGTTATTTTGGGTGTTCTATCGACCGCTATTGTGGAGCGTGGCTGTGTTTCAGTTACCATTACGAGTTACGGGGCGCATGGCGCCCGCAGAGCTATTGCGGCCGTCTGCGCCGAGTTTTGGCCTCCTCCTGACGCCTTTGGGCCAGTCTTCTTGGCGCGCCCGCCGACATGGCGCGCGGTGTTAGTCCCACGGCGGTTTTTGAGCAGCCATGGGGGGTAACCAGGGCTTTTTTTTCTCTGACAGGGCATGGTGTTTCAACGGCCAGTGCCCCCAAAAGTCAAAGCTTAATTCGATTGGACCAATGGTCGTCCGTGTACGAGGATGTTATGGCATTGATGCGGGAAAGAAAGGGAATTTATCAAGTTATGATGGCGCAATTGTTGCACTCCCGTGGTCCATTTCGCGCCGAAAGCAAGCCCAAGGAGGGCCTGGTGATCCAATTCCTCGACCACGATGGAGGGTTGGTCCATACTTACAAGAATCCTTACAGCCGGTGGAAATACCGTATCACTATCAAAGATGCTCCAAAAGCAGTGACGGTGTGGACATTGGTAGGAGTCGATGAGGAGAACTGGTGGAATGAGTATGCCCCAGGCAAGGATTGCATTGCGCAGCATGCTCCCGATTCTCACTACGCACCTGGGCTGCAAGTAAATGTTCTGAGTATGGGGCGAGAAGTTGACGACGCCATGTGTGCCTACCTCTTCGATGTGGTGGAAGCAAGGAAAAACAGCCCTAACTCCGTGATCTTCATTGGTGCAGGGGTGTTAGGCAAGAATTCGTGGCTGAGTCGGAAAATCGCTGACAACCCTGAAAGGGCCAAATTGCGGACAGACTACCCATGGGGGGAGGTCGTCCAAAGAATTGCGCGCAGAGCGGCATCATGGGGATTCCAAATCATCATCGAAGTACCTACCGCCTCGTCACAATCCCAGTAAACAAGCAGTACAAGGGACATTTCAGAAGAAGGCCATGTGAAGAGCATCCAAATTCCAAGATGCACCTCACGCAACGTGTTACTTTTCGGGAGCCTGGTCTCACGGAACCGCCGTTGAGCTGCGGCTACTGCAGGATGATGGGATACTTGCCGCAACCAAACGTCGCGTTGCATCCTAAGTCGTCTGACGTGTGCTCGTCCAAACATTTGCACATGACCGATTCGGACGCTAAGGATCGATCTGGTAAATGCGAGTTGACTAGCCAAATCTCCAGGAGATTGCTTAAAGCCTTGAAATTTCAGGCAACGGGCGATGGGAGATTGGTAGCCATGCCGTCGAAGGCTGGTGGACGAAAGCCTGACCGCATGATCGTTGACCTATGTGGCTTGGGCAATGGCTACGCCGTGCCTAAGTCCACTAAGTTCAAGGGATGCGCTCGCATAACTTGCAAGGAGCTGATTGGCGCTAAGGCCATGTAATGATAGCCTAATCGGGTGCGATGAGGATTGCCTGCCGGACATTGACCTGCGCCCACCATGTGCTATTCGGGCATCGACTTTTTTTGCGATCAGGTGCTGGTTCCCTGAAGAGTGAAGGGGGCTTGCGTGGGTGTTGGAGAAACTTTCCGGTGGGAAATTACAAGCAATGTTTTCAGACGTGTCTGAAATCCTCAAACTCCTGCTGAAGAAGTGTGCGTTAATTTTCCGCTGACGTCTATTTTTCGCTGACGATGCCTTCTTCTCAAGTTTCATGTTGGTCTTGGTGCCCAGAGTTTGCATGCTCTTTGTTTTCAAGGGCAAGGGACGAATGTTAAGAATTTGATTGATCCATGTTGGTGCTGTGGCGACGGTGTGGAACGCAGGATCATGTTTCTCTAACTGCCTGAACCTGATCGTTTGAATGGGTGGAAAAATGAATGATGGCTTTGGACATGAATCTGAAATAGCAGTTTGGGGTCGCAGTGTCATTGATGTGTCATGGCGGTCGATTGCGAGAAGTGTTTCGCAGCCTTGTTCGAGCCATTTCCAGTGTCTCTCATGTGATGCACATGAATCGAGTGACATTGCATTGGCAAGCAACGTAGTGTTATACGCTGGGATGAAGGGCTATAAAACAGCCCCAACTAAGGAACCACTAAGTCTGAACCGACGGATCGGGGAAGTCCTCTTACGGAGAACCCTGAAACCGTGAACGAGTATGGTGGTAGGTACTTCTCTCCTACGGAGGAAGGACCGAATCCCGAGCCATGGGTGAAAGCTACAATGCCTACGAGCTGGCCTTCGAAGGAGTGGACCATGAAGAAGTTTTCCCTTCTGGTGGGATGATGCGGACGTTTCTGAAGTTCAACAAGTTTCTGCAGATGTATTCTGAGGACTCGTCGCAGAGCGTTTCGCTCCCGCCAAAGATTACGAAAGACAAAGTGGTCGACAATGATCTCATTCGCACATGGGCAGCTTTCAAAGCCCCTCCTTTGGTCTTGCTGTTCACGTGTGCAAATCTGTCGCCAGGAGGGGATCTTTCCATTCGAGTTCGAGAAATCCTCAAGGCTTGCTTGTTCGCCGCCCCGGAGGAGTACCTGAATAAACCTTATGGGGAGGTTCTCGCCATGGTCATCAAGTTTGGTGGAGGTCTCAAGCACATTGTTGCTGATTACGGAGGGAAGTTTCATGCCATCACTAGATTTATGGTGGATGAGGAAGTGATCCGTGATGATGCAAAGTTGGCTGTGGTTGAACTGGAACAAGAAAGACAACAAGTTCGGTTCGACTTGAACACTGCAACCAGGAACATCGTCAATGCGGACGTGTACTACAATCTCGCCGTTCTCATCAATTCCGTGGAGACGCCCTACCAGGCCGTGACAGACACGAGAATTCAACAATGGTATACGGTGAATCAGGACTACTACCACAAGTTGCCTATGTCAGGCAGAGCACCTGACCAATCCGACCTGTTGGGAGAGCCTACGTTATGTAGGGTGTGCAAGCTGATGTACATGTTCGCGAAGCACACTGGGTATGGGCTTCGGACCTACAACCAGGAATGTGCAGCGGGCAACGATGGTGCTTCGCCAATCAACGTCCATCAGCTGGCTTTAATGATGCGCACATTGCCTCAAGGCATGGGACATCCGCTCGCCTTTGCGATGAATTCACTCCAGGCGTTCAGTGTTTGTCTTCACGTGCTTCATTCCTATGTATCATGGGTCGATCCACAAACTGGACTCCCGCACTACCGATGGTCTAATGACGTGCTCCCCGATTCCGACTACACCACGTATGCTTTCCTCAAGTACCATGTGGATGCCGTATGTGCAGCTCAGGACAAGAACGGTTTCCAATTGCCGGATGCGTTCCGGGGCTACACCTGGAATCAATGCGGAGTTGAATCTGGGTACGTGGTCGACTGCTCTACCAAACGCGCCACATTGGGCATATGGGAAGCGGAATTCCAACAGATGAGGGCACCAAGTCCGCGTATGCAAGATGATGGCCTGTTTCCGCCCAACCTTCAACGGCATCCTAGCTGGGTATACTCAACGGGGAGAGTTGCGATGCCTACGGCAAGCAACCTCGACCCGGAAGGAATCGTGCACCCTGAGCATGGAAGAACGCCGGAACAATCGCAAGGATCCGCTGCCGGACCTCGAGCCACCCCTAGCCACGGACCAAAGAGGGCAAGGACGGACGAGGCAACGGCATCGGCGTCGTCATCTTCTGCGGCACCTCCTCCACAACAACCGCCTTCGCAACAGGAAGAGGAACCATCGCAACCGACATGGGAGGAAGCTCCAATCCCTGCTGGCGCTCAGGAAAGTTGGTACCATTATGTCAACATCAATGAGAAGGGCTGTCGTTCGATCTTACTGACGACGACCCGTGATCACGACGAGTACCCACCTGCCATTGATGAGACGCCAAAGTTTGTGGCCAACCACGACGTGGGGACCACACCGATTCAGCATTACGTCAGAAGACTGGTGACCTATTTG
>CAJNDT010004841.1:0-10334 GCA_905221615.1 Symbiodinium sp. CCMP2592
TCTTGAGGGTTTAGGGTTTAGGGTTTAGGGTTTAGGGTTTAGGGTTTAGGGTTTAGGGTTTAGGGTTTAGGGTTTAGGGTTTAGGGTTTAGGGTTTAGGGTTTAGGGGTTTAGGGTTTTGGGGTTTAGGGTTTAGGGTTTAGGGTTTAGGGTTTAGGGTTTAGGGTTTAGGTTTTGGGTTTATAGAAATTTTAGGGTTTAGGGTTTAGGGTTTAGGGTTTAGGGTTTAGGGTTTAGGGTTTAGGGGTTTAGGGTTTAGGGTTTATAGAAATTGTATAGGGTTTGGGTCCGGGGTTTTGAGCGAATTTTGAGCGAATTTTGAGCGAATTTTGAGCGACTTTTGAGCGAAAGTTTCGTTTTTTACTTTGGTGTTTTGATTTTGGGAGGGGCTGGGCTGGGGTGGGCTGGCTGGGGCCGGGACCTGGGTCCGGGGTTTGAGCGACAGTTTTGCTTTGGTGTTTTGATTTTGGGGGTGTGCTGGCCTGGGGTCGGGCCTGGCTGGGGTCGGGGCCGGGTTGGGCTGGAGTCCGGGGTTTTGAACGAAAGTTTTGACAGGGCTTGCCTCTTTGCTTTGGTGTTTTGCTTTTGGGACTTTGAGCGAAAGTGTTGGCAGGGTCTAAGTTGTTGCTCTGCAAGTTTGAACCTGGTGGGTTTTGGGCTGGTCTGAGCTGGGTGGGCTGGGCTATGCTGGACTAGCCACTTGGGCGTGGCTGGGCTGGGGGCTTCACCTTGCATTGACCCTTCGTTTTTCTGGCGCCAAGGAGCCGGAACCAGGCAGCTTGGGAACAGAGACCAACACCTGCAAGCAGGATAGAACATGTGGTGTCCATGCAACAGGGAAATCAATACCTGCAAGCAGGACAGAACGTTCGGTGTCCATGCGACAGGGAAGGCTTAGTATGTAACTGTTGTCTATCTGCAGTCACGGATCTTCTCGAAGGCGATCCAGATGCAATCCACCTCGTTGGTTTCCTCGTCTGCATCGATTTGCTCCACGAAGCCGCAGGCTCCGTTCACCAGGCCGTCCTGCACGTCGATGTTGTGCCGGAGCATGACTCTCACGCCGACTGCAATCTTCAGCAAAGCCTCCAAGCCACCCGTATTCTCCGGGTCGGCCCAGACCACTTCCGCGGGCAGCGGCGCTCCGGTCTTGATGTTGGTGTCCAGTGAGGGACACTCGTAGAGACGAACGCCAGTCATCCTGATGTGCTCCTCCATGTAGCTGCAGTTGCTCTCTGCGACCGCGCGGCGCGTGGGATAGAGGTATATTGCCTTGGCCGCAGGCTGCTTGGCATCCTTCGGCTTGACCACCATGGACTGTAGCTCCTTCTCGTCTTCTTCCGTGTGCTTCCCAACGCGAATCCGCGCTAGCAGGGCTGCCCATTTCGGATCCTTGGAGGCGCGGTGATTGCCTTCCAGCTCGCAGAGTTGAAAGAGCAGCCACAGATGACTGGCGAAGGGAGGCAGGCCACCTGGCGGTGGCAGCTGAAACAGATCCCCGGACAAGACAAGGTGTACGCCTCCAAACGGAATGTAGGCCATGTTCTTCGCCAGACGGAGGTGCTGATCCAGGCGCTCTAGCATGTAGGAGGAAACGAAACTCATCTCGTCCACGAAGAGCACGGAGACCAGCTTCCAGATGTTCTGGAGCGCCGCAAGCTGTGGGCCCGATGGCAGCGGCAGGTCGCAAGCTTTTCCATAGCTCTTGTTGACAACAGGCAGCAGGCAGCAGGAGTGGAGGGTGACGCCATTGATGTTCCACGCTGCGACCCCTGTCGGCGCTGCGATGATCACCCCGATGCCGCTCTGTCGGAGCATGTGGGCCGACGCCCGCACAACGACGGATTTGCCACAGCCTCCCGGCCCATGCAACAGCATGTGAAGGCGTTCAGGATCGGTAGCGTCTTTGGAACTTGGCTTCAAAGTGGATTGGATGATGTATTCCATGGCCCGACGTTGATGCTGCGTCTCCGGGCTTGGATTCTCGACCGTGAGCAAATCGAAAGATTCCTCGCCTTCTTCAACTGGCGCGAAAGCATCTCCGGCGGCCCCTGTCGGGACGTGCTCCGGGGCATCGAACTCGATGTCGTCGCCGTGCCGCCGCTTCAATGCTTCCAGGATCTTGAGAGAATCCTCGTAGTTGTCCTGCGCCACCTTGCTGCTGGCCCACCCGTCTATTGAATGTCCCTGATGTACCCTTGTTCTCATGTACATGGTCGCTTGGACGGCCTGCAGCTTCCGAGCAGCGTTCACCGTCCCGTCCATCTGAGGGAAGCATCTCGATCGGAGGAAGTCAGGGTTGCCGTCCAGGTCTTTGGCGAGGCGCCGAAACGCCGCGGCGTGGCTCCCGCCGTCTTCTTCTCGCAGCCAATCTCCCGGGTCTTTCCAAACGGTGTACAACATGAGCCGGGAATAATAGAAGGCTTCCGGCTCCTGGTCGGGGCTGAAGTTGCGGTAGCCGACGATGGCCGGACGCTTCCGTGCTTGCGGGAACTCTACCCCGATGAACCTGAAGGCCGCGCAGAAATCCAGGAAGTTCAGCTCCCGAAATTGACAGGCGGTAGGCTTGCCGCCCTCCACGGGAACGTCCACCTCTTCCTCGCTGAACGCCTTCTGCATCTCCCGATACCAGCGCTGTGCCACTGGCATGTGTCCATCACGAACAACCTTGGTGCGGCGGTAGCTGTCGGGCCGTTGCAGGGCAGCGCTCTCGTCGTATTGTGGCACCGACAGGGTCCATGTCTCGGGAGGTCCCACCTGGATCCACTCGTTGTCTCGGGAAAACTGGACGACGGGGAAGCCCAGCAGCAGGTGGCACGCCTCAAAAGTGGAAGTGGTTCTGCCTTGCAATGCTGCGTGCGCCGCCTTGTAGATCTGCTGGTTGCTGAGGCTCGCGTCCGCCACGCTGCTTGAGGTGAGCCTGGCAACAATGCTCTCCACGCGCCGCTGTGCCTCCTGGTCCTGCTCCGATTTCAAGGCATAGCCCAGGATATAGCGGCTGGCGCTGGTCAGCTCGCATATCACCTGCAGGTCCATGCTGGCCCGCCACCGCCGAAGGATCTTGATGTTGTACTGGCCCATGCCTTTGTCGCACTCTGCTCGCCTTGTGGCGAGGCTGCTCTTCCAGCGGCTGTTGGCATACTTTTCTTGGGAGCTGCGGCGCCGAGTACACGGTTCGGGATTGTGCGGAAAGCCGAAGCGGCAGGCACCGTGAGTCTTAATGCCGCAATACTCGGTGTGCTTGTGCACCAATAATTCGGCCAGCTGTGCATTGAGCTCCTTGTCGCGACCCGAGACTTTCGTGGATCGGCGCCAGCTAAGCGGACCCTTGGTGGTGATGTACTTGTCGCTCCACTCCTCTGCACGGGTGGGAACGAAGTCTTTCATCGCTTCATCATCCGACCAATCTGGGCCTTGCGCCTCTACTCCTGTTTCCTCGCCTTGGGGAGCCGCCTTCATCTTGTCGTCGGGCTTCTGCTTGGTCTTGCTCTCCCACTCCACCACCCAGAGAAGGATGTGAGCATGTGGGTAGCCCCTCTTCTGCCATTCGATGCGGATGAGGTAGTCCACGACTCGGAACGGCGGGTCCTCTTTGCGGACCCCACGATGCTGGCTTGCGGAGTCGGCAGCTGGCGCCTGGATGAAGTCTTGCTCGAGCACGCCTTCTGGCTCATCCTGAGCATCTGCACTTTCGTCCATGCGGCTGCTTGCGCCATGCTCGGTGGAAAGCCAATGCATCAGCTGGGTCAGCTGGTGCATGAACTGTCGTGCCACGATGGCGGGGTACTGATTGCAGAGCTGGTTTGGCGACAGGCCGTCCCAAGTGAACTTCTTGTCGGCTTGGTAGCACTGCAGGATTTGCGCCGCTTCGCGCTCGAGCTCTTGGGGCTGACACTCGGGGCGCAGCCGCAGCAGCCGAGCCATGATGACTGCGATCAGGATGTCAGGCTGTCGGGCGTGGCAGGAGAGCGTCATGAAGAACTTGGGCGTGCCCAGTTGCTCGTACATGTTCAGCGCCACGCCCTTCTTAGCGAAGACGTACGAGCTCGTCCCCGGGATGTCCCTCAGGGCCGTGAAGACTTGACCTCTGCCTTCTTGGTATTTGCTCTTCCCGTTTGGAGGCTGGCCACCGATCCTCACGTTGATGTTGCCCGAGAGGCGCTTCTTGATGTGCATTTCCAGGAGCCACATGATGTAGGCCGGCGATGCCTCGAAGCGCGGATCCAGACCCAGGAGGCGTTTGCGCGCGTACTGCGACATGCTCCCATAGCCATTCTGCCATCCACCCGTGCCGGCAGGAAACAAATGCGGGAAGAACTTCACGTCCATGTCATCGCTGAGCGCTGCAATGCTGCGGGCCTTCTGCAAATCCGCTTTCTGTGGTCTGGGCGCATGCAACTCTTTAGGAATGAGGTATGTCATCTCCAGCGTGCCTTCTTGCTCCCGTGCTTCCGTCTCCTCATCTGGTGTGTGCGCACTGTCTCCCAAGGCCGAGGAGTGTGAGCCACCGAACTCCTCCGTTTGGCGCCCTTGGGAGGTAGCGTGGTTTGCGAGCGCTATTGCGCTGCCCGATGATGGCCGGGTCCCGGCCAGGATCGCTTCCATTTTTGCGAGGGCTCCATCCACCGCCGGATTTGCCTTGTACAGGCGGTGCTGGGCTTTCAGCTCCCGCAGCGCTTTGTGAAGGCAGTCCAGACGCGCTGGGGAAGCCATCCGTCCTTGCACGCCCTCCACCAGGACGGTGCCGTCTTCCTCGAGCGTGGCTCCCTCCAGGACGTCGCAAATGAAAGGGTCGTCCACCAGCACCGCGTACATTCGACCCCACTGGGCACTTGGGCCGCCAGCAGGGAGCTTGTCCAGCAAGACTTGGGAGATCCGGGCCATGGCGATGAGGTGCTGCTCGATGGGCTGGAGTTGTTGCAGCGCTTCGGGGATGGGCGGCAGGACCGGCAACAGGAACTTGGTGTTCTTCTCGCGGCAGTTCCTGCAAAGCATCTGTCCTGAGGCTCCGCTCTTCCTGCAATGTTTCGCTGGGGCGAGCGTGCGGCAAGCCGCACAAAGTCTGGACAAGCCAAACCTTCCCCAACTGCGAGTGAAGGCCAGGTACCGCTCTTGTACTTGTTCCGGACTCAAGGTCTCCTCGTCCGGGAACGGGTAGCCTCGTTGCTCCGCCTCGGTGGCGATGGGTCTTGGTCCCCGTCCGCCCAGTCCCTCCTCGGCCCGCTCGGCCTGTAGTTCTTGCCTTTGTGCACGTGTGCTTCCTGCAACCGGTAGACGCCCGCGGCTGCCTGCTCCCGCTTCGGCCCGCTCGGCCTGCAGTTCTTGCCTTTGTGCACGTGTGCTTCCTGCAACCGGTAGACGCCCGCGGCTGCCTGCTCCCTCCTCGGCCCGCTCGGCCTGCAGTTCTTGCCTTTGTGCACGTGTGCTTCCTGCAACCGGTAGACGCCCGCGGCTGCCTGCTCCCTCCTCGGCCCGCTCGGCCTGCAGTTCTTGCCTTTGTGCACGTGTGCTTCCTGCAACCAGTAGACGCCCGCGGCTGCCTGCTCCCGCCTCGGCCCGCTCGGCCTGCGAATCGCGCCTCTGGGCCCGAGTGCTGTCTTCTTCTTCCGGGCGACCGCCACGGCCGGGCATCGGGCCACGGCTACCTGCTCCCTGTGCTGCACGTTGCTGCTGTCGAGCACTCTTCTCCTCGCTCTTCCGGCGGAGGTTCTCCTCTTTCTCGGCTTGGCGGCACTGCGGATTGCTGCACCATCCTTGTCCTCGGCCCCTTCGTGGCCAGCCGCACCGGTGACAAGGCGCCATCGTAACGAATTGCGAAAATGCGGTTCCTAAACTCAGCTAGGTTGTATCCGCACGGCTGCGATCAAGTATCACAGTATCAGGCATGTCAGTGGTCGTTTGTTCGCTCTCTGCCGGGCAAACCAATCTGCGTAATCACGACTACCTTCATACACCGAATCTTTGTCTGCAGTCTACAATCTATCTGACATGCAACGACACTGCCCGGGCTGCAAAGCTACGCTAAAGAAGGTGTGGCCTGGTCTTTGGAGCTCTCGAGGGCGCACGAGATGTAGGTGAAACCTGGAGGTCTTGAGGGCGCTCAATGTGGGGCTCCCGGGGTCGGCCAATGTAGGTGAAACCCGGAGCTCTCGAAGGGGCCTGATGTAAGTGAAACCTCACCTGAAAAAAAAAGAGGGCTGCCAATGTAAGCTCAGAGTATGTTCTTTGGTTCTTGACAAAGGCCCAGACGTGTCGAGGGAATCAGTCCACTAAACCTTTGGCAGGGTCGGTAGGTCCAGGGGTGGGGATTTTTGGAAGGGAGTAGTGTCAATTTTCTAGCTTTCCAACCCCAACAAGGTCTGCCCTGTACCCCCCCCCCAGACTGCCCATGCACCCCCTCTGCTCCGCCGCTTCTCCCGCCTGCCCTCCTCCCACCCCCACTAAACCTGCCCCTGCCTACCCCACCCCTACCCCTCCTACCCTCCCCTACCCTCCCCCCCCCCTCACCCCCCCCCCCTACCCCCCTACCCTACCTCCACCCACCCCCTACCCCCCACCCCGCACCCCGCCTTGCAACTAGGGGCCCAGACTAGGGAAACCTGGAGCTCTTGATCGAGTGCACCCTGGAGCTCTCGAGAGGGCTCAGAGCAAGTGAAACCTGGAGCTCGAAGACACTCGGAGTAAGTGAAACCTGGAGCTTTCCAAGAGGCACAAAGTAAGTGAAACATGGAGCTCTCTGAAACCTGGAGCTCTTGATCGAGTGCACCCAGAGTAAGTGAAACCTGGAGCTCTCGAGAGGGCTCAGAGTAAGTGAAACCTGGAGCTCGAAGACACTCGGACTAAGTGAAACCTGGAGCTTTCCAAGAGGCGCAAAGTAAGTGAAACATGGAGCTTTCTGAAACCTGGAGCTCTTGATCGAGTGCACCCAGAGTAAGTGAAACCTGGAGCTCTTGACTCAGAGTAAGTGAAACCTGGAGCTTTCCAAGAGGCACAAAGTAAGTGAAAACTGGAGCTCTCTGAAACTTGGAGCTCTCGATCGAGTGCACCCACAGTACGTGAAACCTGGAGCTCTCGAGGAGGCTCGGAGTAGGTGAAACCTTGGAGCTCCCGAAAACGCTCAGAGTAAGTGAAACCTGCAGCTTTCCAAGAGGCACAAAGTAAGTGAAACGCGGAGCCCTCTGAAATCTGGAGCTCTTGATCGAGTGCACCGAGAGCAAGTGAAACCTGGAGCTCTGGAGAGTGTCCAGAGTAGGTGAACCTGGAGCTCTCGACAACGCTTGGAGTAGGTGAAACCTGGAGCTTTCCACGAGGCACCAAGTAGGTGAAACTTGGAGTTCTCTGAAACCTGGAGCTCTTGATCGAGTGCACTCAGTGTGGGTGAAACCTGGAGAGAAGGTGCGGCCTGGATTCCTGGGACGCTAAGAAAGAAGCGGCCTTGTTTTCCTGTGCTGGGGCTGAAAGCTCGGGAGGTGAAACACTAAGCTTGTATTTGTTCACGCAGAGTGTCTTGCAAAGGGTGTAGCCAGCCATTACAGGAGGATGGCATACTAAAGAAGGTGCGGCCTGAATTCATCGGGCACGTGGAATTGCATACTAAAGAAGGTGTGGCCTGGAGGCTGTGTGCCGGCTGGTCCGGGTGTGGGCTGGGCTGGGCCGGGTGTGGGCTGGGTGGTCTCCCGAGTGTGGGCTGGGCCCTCCTGGGTGTGGGCTGGGGCCGGGTCGCTGGGGTGTGGGCTGGACCCTGCGCCGGGTGTGGGCTGGGCCGGGGCGGGTGCGGCTGTGGGCTGTTGCTTTGCACTCGGCTGCTGCGAACAAACTCAGCTGATGAGGTAAAACCGTCAAGCTCAGGAAAGCAGCTCAGCATAACTCTGGCAATCACGCACACTTTGCACTCGGCAGGACAGCCTGCTTCAGGAGCTGTGCCACGATGAAAGTGGAAACTGCAGCCCTGCAAGTGGGTGGGGGGGGGAGGATGGGGAGAATGGGGGCAGGGGGCGAGGGGCGGCAAGGAAAGGAGCGGGGTGGCCACCACGTATGGGATTGCATACTAAAGAAGGTGTGGCCTGGGCCGGGCCTTGTGTGGGCTAGCGTAGATGCAACTCGAAACGAAAATCACACAATTTCTATTTATCCTGCTCTTGAGGGTTTAGGGTTTAGGGTTTAGGGTTTAGGGTTTAGGGTTTAGGGTTTAGGGTTTAGGGTTTAGGGTTTAGTTTAGGGTTCAGCAGCTCTGGGTCGAGCAGTTTCTAGTCAAGCTTACATTCTTAGACAAAAACCCACCCGCCCAAAGAATCCCCTAACATTAAGAAAATACAGAGTATTTTTTTTTCACAGCTTGTACTCCTCATCACCGTTGTTCGTTCCGGTGTTAAGTAAAGCAAAGAAAAGGCCAAAATCGCCTACAGGGTTGGTCGAAAATCCCCGACAGGGTTGGCGAAAAGGCCAAAATCCCCTACAGGGTTGGTCGAAAAGGCCAAAATCGCCTACAGGGTTGGTCGAAAAGGCCAAAATCCTCGACAGGGTTGGTCGGAAAAGGCCAAAATCCCCTACAGGGTTGGTCGAAAAGGCCAAAATCCCCTACAGGGTTGGTCGAAAAGGCCAAAATCGCCTACAGGGTTGGTCGAAAAGGCCAAAATCCTCGACAGGGTTGGTCGGAAAAGCCCAAAATCCCCTACAGGGTTGGTCGAAAAGGCCAAAATCCCCTACAGGGTTGGTCGAAAAGGCCAAAATCGCCTACAGGGTTGGTCGAAAAGGCCAAAATCCTCGACAGGGTTGGTCGGAAAAGGCCAAAATCCCCTACAGGGTTGGTCGGAAAAGGCCAAAATCCCCTACAGGGTTGGTCGAAAAGGCCAAAATCGCCTACAGGGTTGGTCGAAAAGGCCAAAATCCTCGACAGGGTTGGTCGGAAAAGGCCAAAATCCCCTACAGGGTTGGTCAGAAAAGGCCAAAATCCCCTACAGGGTTGGTCGAAAAGGCCAAAATCGGCTACAGGGTTGGTCGGAAAAGGCCAAAATCGGCTACAGGATTGGTCAGAAAAGGCCAAAATCCCCGACAGGGTTGGTCGGAAAAGGCCAAAATCCCCGACAGGGTTGCTCGAAAAGGCCAAAATCGGCTACAGGGTTGGGCCCGAAAAGGCCAAAATCCCTTACAGGGTTTAAATATACATATGAAAGAGAGGGTTGGGCTGGGCCGGGTGTGGGCTGGGTGGTCTCCCGAGTGTGGGCTGGGCCCTCCTGGGTGTGGGCTGGGGCCGGGTCGCTGGGGTGTGGGCTGGACCCTGCGCCGGGTGTGGGCTGGGCCGGGGCGGGGGCGGCTGTGGGCTGTTGCTTTGCACTCGGCTGCTGCGAACAAACTCAGCTGATGAGGTAAAACCGTCAAGCTCAGGAAAGCAGCTCAGCATAACTCTGGCAATCACGCACACTTTGCACTCGGCAGGACAGCCTGCTTCAGGAGCTGTGCCACGATGAAAGTGGAAACTGCAGCCCTGCAAGTGGGTGGGGGGGGAGGATGGGGAGAATGGGGGCAGGGGGCGAGGGGCGGCAAGGAAAGGAGCGGGGTGGCCACCACGTATGGGATTGCATACTAAAGAAGGTGTGGCCTGGGCCGGGCCTTGTGTGGGCTAGCGTAGATGCAACTCGAAACGAAAATCACACAATTTCTATTTATCCTGCTCTTGAGGGTTTAGGGTTTAGGGTTTAGGGTTTAGGGTTTAGGGTTTAGGGTTTAGGGTTTAGGGTTCAGCAGCTCTGGGTCGAGCAGTTTCTAGTCAAGCTTACATTCTTAGACAAAAACCCACCCGCCCAAAGAATCCCCTAACATTAAGAAAATACAGAGTATTTTTTTTCACAGCGTGTATCCTCTCACCGTGTTCGTTCCCGGTTTAAGTAAAGCACAGAAAAGCCAAAATCGTCCTACAGAGTTGGTCGAAAATCCCCTACAGGGTTGGTCGAAAAGGCCAAAATCCCCTACAGGGTTGGTCGAAAAGGCCAAAATCGCCTACAGGGGTGGTCGAAAAGGCCAAAATCCTCGACAGGGTTGGTCGGAAAAGGCCAAAATCCCCTACAGGGTTGGTCGAAAAGGCCAAAATCCCCTACAGGGTTGGTCGAAAAGGCCAAAATCGCCTACAGGGTTGGTCGAAAACGCCAAAATCCTCGACAGGGTTGGTCGGAAAAGGCCAAAATCCCCTACAGGGTTGGTCGAAAAGGCCAAAATCCCCTACAGGGTTGGTCGAAAAGGCCAAAATCGCCTACAGGGTTGGTCGAAAAGGCCAAAATCCTCGACAGGGTTGGTCGGCAAAGGCCAAAATCCCCTACAGGGTTGGTCAGAAAAGGCCAA
>CAJNDT010004842.1:0-10333 GCA_905221615.1 Symbiodinium sp. CCMP2592
AATCCAGGGCCGCCCGGCCATTTGCACCAAGGTTTACCGGGGCCCCAGAAAGGAGGAATCCAGGGCCTCCCGGCCGTTTGCACCAAGGTTTAGGGTTATTATTATATAGGCTGACAGTAGCGGCCTATTCACTGGAGCCGCGTGGACCTGAGGTCCAGGACCTACGGCTCGCTTTTCAGCCATCGCCTACGTTCCGGCAGGCGCCTTCCGGTCCGCCTGCTGCGGCCGACCCCATTCGCTGCGGTGGGGGGTCGGCCTTCAGTTTAGGGTTTAGGGTTTAGGGTTTAGGGGGTTTAGGGTTTTCGCTGCGAGGGCGCTGTCGACCCCTCCATGAAGTGGTTGGGGTCGGCGCATGAGCTGCAATGCCCGCCCTCCCACCCTAATTTCAAACCTTGAACGGGTTTAGGGTTGTCTACCCCCCCAACCCCCCCTAGCAAGGGGGGCTTATATGGTTTGGAAGCAACAACAACAAACAACTTTTCCACAACGCCAAAGTGACAATCTCCAGGCGCAAAGTGACAATCACCAGGCCCCAAAGTGACAATCTCCAGGCCCCAAAGTGACAATCTCCAGGCCCCAAAGTGACCCAAAGGGCCTTCTGGGTGGCTTCGGTGGGCTTGTGGCCTCTGGGGCCTTTGCAGGGTTTACGGGGGAGGACCTTCTGCAGGCTTTGTGGGGGCCTTCTGGAGACCTTCTGGACACCTTTTTGCCCACCTTCAAAACTACTTAAAACCTATTGAAACAGCTACAAAAACCAGATAAAACTTTTAAAAACCATTCTGAGCCTTTAAGAACCTCGCAAAACCTGCAAAAACCTCAACCAGACCAGGCCAACTTTTCCACAACACCAAAGTGAAAAACTCCAGGCGCAAAGTGACAATCTCCAGGCCCCCAAGTGACAATCTCCAGGCCCCAGAGTGACAATCTCCAGGCCCCAAAGTGGCCCAAAGGGCCTTCTGGGTGGCTTCGGTGGGCTTGTGGCCTCTGGGGCCTCTGCAGGGTTTACGGGGGAGGACCTTCTGCAGGCTTTGTGGGTGCCTGCGCTAGGCTCTGGGTCTTTAATTTTAATTAGGTCCGGTTAATTTTAAGCTCCGGGCCTTTAAGTTTAAGCTCCGGGTCCTTAATTTTAGGTCCGGTCTTTATTTTAAGCTCCGGTGCCTTAATTCTAGCTTGGCCCTTTATTACGGGCCCTTAATTTTAGGCTCCGGGTTCTTAATTTTCGGCTCCGGGTCCTTAATTTTAAGGTTCTTTAAAGGCAGCAAGGAGGAATCCAGGGGTCCCCGCCCATTTGCACCAACGTTTACCGGGGCCCAGAAATCTGGAAAATTGCTACTGATTTTGCCTTGTTAAATTCTTTATATAAAATGTGCATTTTAATGAGGGCCAAGTGCCCAAGTCGAGGTCCCCCTCTTGCTTTTCGTGTGGCTCCACTAAACTCCGCCCTGGGACTCCTCGGTCCAGGCTCGGAACCGTCCCTGAGCTTAGGATCGAAAAATGGACCCTCGAGTGCTCGTGTGTGCCTAAAGGGGTCGGGGCCACATTCTGCAGCAAAACAGGGCCGTTCTTTTCGTATGCTGCCACTAAACCATCCGGTGTCCATGTGTGCCCAAAGCGGTCAAGGCCACATTCTGCAGCAAAACAGGGCCGTTCTTTTCGTGTGGCTCCACTAAACTCTTCCTTGCCCTCCAAAAATCTGGAAAATCGCTGCTGATTTTGCCTTGTTAAATTCTTTATATAAAATGTGCATTTTAATTAGGGCCAGGTGCCCGAGTCGAGGTCCCCCTCTTTCTTTTCGTGTGGATCCACTAAACTCTGCCCTGGGGCTCCTCGGTCCAGGGCTCGGAACCGTCCCTGAGCTTAGGATCGAAAAATGGACCCTCGAGTGCTCGTGTGTGCCCAAAGGGGTCGGGGCCACATTCTGCAGCAAAACAGGGCCGTTCTTTATGTGTGCCGCCACTAAACCATCCGGTGTCCATGTTTTGCCCAAAGCGGTCAAGGCCACATTCTGCAGCAAAACAGGGCCGTTCTTTTCGTGTGGCTCCACTAAACTCTTCCCTGCCCTCCAAAATCTGGAAAATCGCTGCTGATTTTGCCTTGTTAAATTCTTTATATAAAATGTGCATTTTAATTAGGGCCAGGTGCCCAAGTCGAGGTCTCCCTCTTTCTTTTCGTGTGGCTCCACTAAACTGTGCCCTGGGGCTCCTCGGTCCAGGGCTCGGAACCGTCCCTGGGTCTTTAATTTAAGGCTCTTCAAAGGCAGCAAGGAGGAATCCAGGGCCGCCCGGCCATTTGCACCAAGGTTTACCGGGGCCCCAGAAAGGAGGAATCCAGGGCCTCCCGGCCGTTTGCACCAAGGTTTAGGGTTATTATTATATAGGCTGACAGTAGCGGCCTATTCACTGGAGCCGCGTGGACCTGAGGTCCAGGACCTACGGCTCGCTTTTCAGCCATCGCCTACGGTCCGGCAAGCGCCTTCCGGTCCGCCTGCTGCGGCCGACCCCATTCGCTGCGGTGGGGGGTCGGCCTTCAGTTTAGGGTTTAGGGTTTAGGGTTTAGGGTTTAGGGTTTAGGGTCCGCCAGCGCAGCTGGCGCCCTAGGCAATTCATGGGTTAAACAAGGGGCTCCGGCCCATAGCTTTAAAGCGTTCGTTGACGCGAACCTCGCCCGCGTTCGTTCGGGCAGACGAACGACTGGGCGCCGGACGGACGGACGGACCATCTGGACGCGAGGGACGGACGGACGCACGAGCACGCAACCGTAGCGACGCACGCAAATTTCGCCCGCGTTCGTTTGGGCGTGACGGACGGACGGACTGACGAACGATCAGGATGGAAGCGATAGCAAGAAAGCCAAACGACGACATAGAGAAACAAAAACGAAAATTCCCGAAACAGATTTGTTTCGACCGCTTGCAAACCCAAACCCGAGGTCCGGCGGAGCGACGATGGAAGGACGGATACGTCCGTTCGTTTCTCCGTCTGTCGCTGCATCGGTTTGTTGGTCCACCGTTCGTTCGTCCCTCTGTCCGTTCGGCTGTCCGTCCAAGGCTCCAGCCAGGCCCCCAAGCCCCAGCCCGCCAGCGGACAGAGCCAGCCCCAGACCCACGAACAAACAAAGTCGGACGGACACGCACACGGAGCGAGCCCAACCCCCCCCCCCGTCCCAGCCAACCCCAGACCCAGCCTGCGCCAGCAGCTTCAGCCTTTTCTGCCGAGGCCAGGGGCGGAAGCCACCGGCCGAGGCGGAAGTATTTCAATGTGTAACAACTGTCATATGTGCGCATCCATACCAGAATCGATATTTGTGTCCGACTGGCGGACAGATGGGCGGACGGAGGACGGACGGACGGACGAACGGACGGACCGACACGGAGACGGAGAGACGGACGGAACGACGCCACACAGACGCACGAAGGGTCGGACGGACGGACGCACGGACGCACGGACGGAGCCAGCCCCAGACCCACGAACAAACAAAATCGCGGACACGAACGTGAGCCCAGTCCCAACCCCCAGCGGGCCCCTCCTGGCCCCATTCGTAGAGCGACGGACGGACACGCACACGGAGCGAGCCCAACCCCAATCCCCCCCTCAGTCTCAGCCAACCCCAGACCCAGCCCGCGCCAGCAGCTCCAGCCTTTTCTGCCGAGGCCGGGGGCGGAAGCCACCGGCCGAGGCGGAAGTATTTCAATGTGTAACAACTGTCATATGTGTGCATCCATACCAGAATCGATACTTGTTTATTTGTGTTTTGTTTTCATTTATATCTACGCCGATGTCTACATACATACTTCGTCTTTCTATAGGATCGGATACAGATTTGAGCGACTCGAAGGGTCACCCCAGTTTAAACAAACCCTTCCGAGGGCTCTTCACTTCAATGTACTTTTTCCCTCCAGGTAACTGGGAATTTTTTCACCTGCAAATTTTCATTTGCGTTTATTTGGACCTGCCGTCCGCTTTTCAATTTTTCAAACCCCGCCGAGGCCGGGGGCGGAAGCCACCGGCCGAGACGGAAATGTCTTCAGGTGAAATAGCTTTCACACATGCACCCTGTTTGCTGTTACATTTGGTTAAATGTTGCTTGCAATTTGTATCTGAAGTCATATTTATATTTGTGTTTGCACTTGTATAGTACCTGGACTTATACCCATACATATCCGCGTGTTGTTTACCGTCAGCTTGTTGACAAATCTTTACATGTATCAATAACCTCACATCTCTGTGTCTGAATACCGAGTTATCTACAAACCACAGTTCTCAACATATACATGTATACATATATATATATACACATATCTGTATCTGTTTCCATCCACTTCTTTATCCGCATCTGTCTTCGTTTCTATACTTTTTCTTATGCATGTTTCTGAACATATAGATATGACGGACGATTTCTGTATTTATAGCCATGTCTTATGTATTCATATTTATATTTTCCAGACCTATATCCATGTCTACTTCTCTGTGTGTGTATGTACACGTGAATGCAAATTTAAAGATATATATATATATTTATTTACTACATTACACCTATATCTATATCTATGCCTACATCTGTATGAATAAATATGTAAATGTGTATATACATCTTTACCTGTATCTTCATATCTTCATACCTGTGTATCTATGTCTGCAAATATCTATATTTCGATATGTCTATACACAAATATATCCATATACGTGTATATCTTTATATCATACTCATATATCTAGATGTGCAGATATCTGGATAAATATATCTATATATACATGTATATCTTATATCATATAGCTATGTATCTGTATATCTATATTTCCATATATGTGTATTCCTGTACTCTTATATGTTCCGATATACAAATGTCTGTATACCGATATGAGGTGTATAGATGTATAGATATGATGCATACTTATACATCTACATCTCTATAAAGGTATAACCTAATTGTTTGTACATATCTATACATGAACATATATAAACAAATATATATATATATATATATATATTCACATTTATATTTATATACTTATAAGCCGATATGTCTATGTATCGATTTACCCATATATCTGTATATTCATATCTGTATATACATATATATATATATATACTATATCTGTGTTTCTATATCTTCATTTTTATTTGTATATGTAGCTGCATTTATATACTTATTCATATGAGTATCTTCATTTATGTCTATATTTGTATTTGTTCGTATATCTCTATAAGCGGGGTTTACGTAAATTGGCATACATAGCCCTAAGCGGGATTTAGATAAGTTACCCTTAAGCCCTAAACCCTTAAACCCTGACATACACACGCCCAAACGTGCAAAAAATAAATTCCATACATACCAGATGGGGTCTAAGCAGATTAACATACGTAGTCACAGGAGGGGTTTAAAGTAAATCGACATACACAGGTCCAGGCGGGGTTTAATGAATGGATATGCATAGTCCCAGGCGTGGCTGAAGTCAAATGACATGCTTCTAGAGCCAGACGAGGCTTAAGTAAACTGACATAGATTGCCCCAGGCGTGGTTAAAATAAACTGACATATATAAATATATATATATATATATGCCAGACGACACTGAGGCAAGTGGAGGCAGAAAGCCCCCAACAGGGCATATGTCAATTGACATGCATGTCCTTAGGCGGGATTTAAATAGATTAACATACATAGCCGCAAGCGGGGTTTAAGTAAATTGACATATGTAGGTCCAGGCGGGGTTTAAGTAAATTGACATGAATAGGCACCAAAACCTGGATTAAGAAATTTTCACATTTATAACCCCAAACCAGGCTTAAGTAAATTAACATTAACATACACAAGACCGAAGGCAAGATTTATCACAATCACATACATTGGTCCAAGCGCTCTCCAACTTTCATAACCACTTGCTGCGCTGGCGCATCTCGGCTGCGCCGCCAAAGGCCATTCAACACTGCGCCTTGTGTTGAATGGCCTTTAGCGGCGCAGCCGAGATGCGCCAGCGCAGCAATTTACTTAAGCCTGGTTTGGGGTTATAAATGTGAAAATTTCTTAATCCAGGTTTTGGTGCCTATTCATGTCAATTTACTTAAACCCCGCCTGGACCTACATATGTCAATTTACTTAAACCCCGCTTGCGGCTATGTATGTTAATCTATTTAAATCCCGCCTAAGGACATGCATGTCAATTGACATATGCCCTGTTGGGGGCTTTCTGCCTCCACTTGCCTCAGTGTCGTCTGGCATATATATATATATATATATATATTTATATATGTCAGTTTATTTTAACCACGCCTGGGGCAATCTATGTCAATTTACTTAAGCCTCGTCTGGCTCTAGAAGCATGTCATTTGACTTCAGCCACGCCTGGGACTATGCATATCCATTCATTAAACCCCGCCTGGACCTGTGTATGTCGATTTACTTTAAACCCCTCCTGTGACTACGTATGTTAATCTGCTTAGACCCCATCTGGTATGTATGGAATTTATTTTTTGCACGTTTGGGCGTGTGTATGTCAGGGTTTAAGGGTTTAGGGCTTAAGGGTAACTTATCTAAATCCCGCTTAGGGCTATGTATGCCAATTTACGTAAACCCCGCTTATAGAGATATACGAACAAATACAAATATAGACATAAATGAAGATACTCATATGAATAAGTATATAAATGCAGCTACATATACAAATAAAAATGAAGATATAGAAACACAGATATAGTATATATATACATATATATATATGTATATACAGATATGAATATACAGATATATGGGTAAATCGATACATAGACATATCGGCTTATAAGTATATAAATATAAATGTGAATATATATATATATATATATATATTTGTTTATATATGTTCATGTATAGATATGTACAAACAATTAGGTTATACCTTTATAGAGATGTAGATGTATAAGTATGCATCATATCTATACATCTATACACCTCATATCGGTATACAGACATTTGTATATCGGAACATATAAGAGTACAGGAATACACATATATGGAAATATAGATATACAGATACATAGCTATATGATATAAGATATACATGTATATATAGATATATTTATCCAGATATCTGCACATCTAGATATATGAGTATGATATAAAGATATACACGTATATGGATATATTTGTGTATAGACATATCGAAATATAGATATTTGCAGACATAGATACACAGGTATGAAGATATGAAGATACAGGTAAAGATGTATATACACATTTACATATTTATTCATACAGATGTAGGCATAGATATAGATATAGGTGTAATGTAGTAAATAAATATATATATATATCTTTAAATTTGCATTCACGTGTACATACACACACAGAGAAGTAGACATGGATATAGGTCTGGAAAATATAAATATGAATACATAAGACATGGCTATAAATACAGAAATCGTCCGTCATATCTATATGTTCAGAAACATGCATAAGAAAAAGTATAGAAACGAAGACAGATGCGGATAAAGAAGTGGATGGAAACAGATACAGATATGTATATATATATATATGTATACATGTATATGTTGAGAACTGTGGTTTGTAGATAACTCGGTATTCAGACACAGAGATGTGAGGTTATTGATACATGTAAAGATTTGTCAACAAGCTGACGGTAAACAACACGCGGATATGTATGGGTATAAGTCCAGGTACTATACAAGTGCAAACACAAATATAAATATGACTTCAGATACAAATTGCAAGCAACATTTAACCAAATGTAACAGCAAACAGGGTGCATGTGTGAAAGCTATTTCACCTGAAGACATTTCCGTCTCGGCCGGTGGCTTCCGCCCCCGGCCTCGGCGGGGTTTGAAAAATTGAAAAGCGGACGGCAGGTCCAAATAAACGCAAATGAAAATTTGCAGGTGAAAAAATTCCCAGTTACCTGGAGGGAAAAAGTACATTGAAGTGAAGAGCCCTCGGAAGGGTTTGTTTAAACTGGGGTGACCCTTCGAGTCGCTCAAATCTGTATCCGATCCTATAGAAAGACGAAGTATGTATGTAGACATCGGCGTAGATATAAATGAAAACAAAACACAAATAAACAAGTATCGATTCTGGTATGGATGCACACATATGACAGTTGTTACACATTGAAATACTTCCGCCTCGGCCGGTGGCTTCCGCCCCCGGCCTCGGCAGAAAAGGCTGGAGCTGCTGGCGCGGGCTGGGTCTGGGGTTGGCTGAGACTGAGGGGGGGATTGGGGTTGGGCTCGCTCCGTGTGCGTGTCCGTCCGTCGCTCTACGAATGGGGCCAGGAGGGGCCCGCTGGGGGTTGGGGCTGGGCTCACGTTCGTGTCCGCGATTTTGTTTGTTCGTGGGTCTGGGGCTGGCTCCGTCCGTGCGTCCGTGCGTCCGTCCGTCCGACCCTTCGTGCGTCTGTGTGGCGTCGTTCCGTCCGTCTCTCCGTCTCCGTGTCGGTCCGTCCGTTCGTCCGTCCGTCCGTCCTCCGTCCGCCCATCTGTCCGCCAGTCGGACACAAATATCGATTCTGGTATGGATGCGCACATATGACAGTTGTTACACATTGAAATACTTCCGCCTCGGCCGGTGGCTTCCGCCCCTGGCCTCGGCAGAAAAGGCTGAAGCTGCTGGCGCAGGCTGGGTCTGGGGTTGGCTGGGACGGGGGGGGGGGTTGGGCTCGCTCCGTGTGCGTGTCCGTCCGACTTTGTTTGTTCGTGGGTCTGGGGCTGGCTCTGTCCGCTGGCGGGCTGGGGCTTGGGGGCCTGGCTGGAGCCTTGGACGGACAGCCGAACGGACAGAGGGACGAACGAACGGTGGACCAACAAACCGATGCAGCGACAGACGGAGAAACGAACGGACGTATCCGTCCTTCCATCGTCGCTCCGCCGGACCTCGGGTTTGGGTTTGCAAGCGGTCGAAACAAATCTGTTTCGGGAATTTTCGTTTTTGTTTCTCTATGTCGTCGTTTGGCTTTCTTGCTATCGCTTCCATCCTGATCGTTCGTCAGTCCGTCCGTCCGTCACGCCCAAACGAACGCGGGCGAAATTTGCGTGCGTCGCTACGGTTGCGTGCTCGTGCGTCCGTCCGTCCCTCGCGTCCAGATGGTCCGTCCGTCCGTCCGGCGCCCAGTCGTTCGTCTGCCCGAACGAACGCGGGCGAGGTTCGCGTCAACGAACGCTTTAAAGCTATGGGCCGGAGCCCCTTGTTTAACCCATGAATTGCCTAGGGCGCCAGCTGCGCTGGCGGACCCTAAACCCTAAACCCTAAACCCTAAACCCTAAACCCTCAAGCAAATGATAAATAGAAATTGTACGGCAGTACGACTTGTTACGGCCAAGAGTGGGCCAGAATGAGCCACCAAGATCCGGCAGTACGATTTGATGCGGCCAAGAGTGGGCCAGAAAGAGAGCCACCAGACCCGGCAGTACGATTTGTTACGGCCAAGAGTGGGCCAGAAAGAGCCACCAAGACCCGGCAGTACTATTTGTTACGGCCAAGAGTGGGCCAGAAAGAGCCACCAAGACCCGGCAGTACGATTTGTTACGGCCAAGAGTGGGCCAGAAAGAGCCACCAAGACCCGGCAGTACGATTTGTTACGGCCAAGAGTGGGACAGAAAGAGCCACCAAGAACCGGCAGTACGATTTGTTGCGGCCAAGAGTGGGCCAGAATGAGCCACCAAGATCCGGCAGTACGATTTGATGCGGCCAAAAGTGGGCCAGAAAGAGCCACCAAGACCCGGCAGTACGATTTGTTACGGCCAAGAGTGGGCCAGAAAGAGCCACCAAGACCCGGCAGTACGAGTTGTTACGGCCAAGAATGGGCCAGAACGAGCCACCAAGACCCGGCAGTACGATTTGTTACGGACAAGAGTGGGACAGAAAGAGCCACCAAGACCCGGCAGTACGATTTGTTACGGCCAAGAGTGGGCCAGAAAGAGGAGTGTGACAGCCATCCGCCCCCTTTCCACCAAGCTCCACCCAGATTGCCACCAGCTGACAATCTGAAGCCCTGAAGATTGCCACCTGCTGACAATCCAAATGGGCAACCGGCCAGCAAGGGAGTGTGACAGCCATCCGCCCCCTTTCCACCAACCCCCACCACGATTGCCACCTATTGGCAATCTATACCCCCTTAAGATTGCCACCTGTTTTGGCAATCTGTACCCCCCTAATATTGCCACCTGCTGACATCTAGATCCCCTGTGATTGCCACCTTTGGGCAAATCTGTTTTTTTTTTTTTTTTACCCCCTTAAGATTGCCACCTGTTGGCAATCTGTACCCCCCTAATATTGCCACCTGCTGACAATCTAGATCCCCTGTGATTGCCACTTCTTGGCAATCTGTACCCCCTTAAGATTGCCA
>CAJNDT010004843.1:0-10330 GCA_905221615.1 Symbiodinium sp. CCMP2592
TTACGATTGCTTAACATTATTAATATACTGAGATTTTTTTATAATTTATAATATAATTAAATGGCTACAGCAGGTTTAAGAATTGCAGAAGTTCTACAAAATTTAGCAAGAACGGGAAGAACAACAAATCAGTTAACGAGAGAAGGACAGGCATTAAGAGGATTACGCGAAGAAGCAGATAATATTGATGATAATTTTTTACAATCCTTTCAAGCGAGATTAAGAAGCAATCAACAATTTAACCCCGTAAAAGATTTTATAAAGGAGCACTTAGATAATAATGAAAAGAAAAAGAAAAGATTATTAACCCGTGCAGATGATTTTAATGCACACTTTAATAATAAACAAATGCTTCAAAATCCTAAATATAGAGAGGTTGTTAATGTTGAAAACAAAAATTATATTGATGATGTAGAAGGTTTAAAAACAGCCTATGCAAATGATACAGGAATGTTTAAATCGGGTAATACATTATATATATCAGGAACTGGTGGTAAGTCTGGAACAGGGGCTAAAGTAAACGATGTATTCAGTGATATTTTTTTTATTCCTACTCATAATTTACAGTTTTCTGATAAATATAGAGATGTAGTTAATGAATTAGAAAAACATCCAGATGTTACGCGACTTGTTGGACATAGTCTTGGTTCATCCGTTCTACAAGAAGTAAATAATCGTAATAATCAAAAATATATAACAACTACATACAATGCCCCGTTTGTTGCATTTGGTAATAGAGGCGGTAAAAACCCACATCATTTACGCTTTTCAAATACTGGAGATGTAATTAGTATTTTAGATAGAGATGCTATAAAGATTGAAAGCGGGACTAAAAACCCAGTTAAAGCACATAAATTTGATAATTTTAAAACACAAGGATTATTTAAAGTAGGTGAAGATAATACTATGGGTGTATCAAGTCATGCTAATGAGGGAACTATACAACAACAAACACAACAACAAAATTGGAATAAATAAATCTATAATATAGTAATGAATAAAACAAAATATAGACCAGACAAAGAGTTAATGCTAACATCAAACAAAAATAAATTAACAAATTTACTTAACAAAAATATTAATAAAAAATATTATTACAGTATAAGAGAAATAGTTGAAGATAAACAAGAAATAGTTTATCACAATAATAAAGAAAATAAAGTTCAGAAAATACTACCTCCAGAAACTAATAATAAAAAGAAATATAAAAAATAATATTATCTAGTTTAAAATATATAATAATGGATAACATAGTCGCAGAAGCTAATGATGTAATGAGCCCCGCGTTGGATTTTGGTTTACCTAAAACAGCCCAATATGTAACAGATAGACGACACGTTAATTATTTTCCATCAGGCAGTAATATTTACACAAGTTCAACAGGAAATAAAAACGTTAGATTTTATATTACGGGTGAAGACGGAACATATTTAGATTTATCAAGTATTCGTATGTTTGCTAATCTTCAAAACGATGGTGATACAGATGCTCAATTTTTAAGACCACTATCGGGATTACACGGATTTTTTAATCGTTATAGATGCACGGTAGGAGGCCAGTTAGTTCAAGACATTGACCAATATAATAGACATTGTGAATTGTATAACAGTTTTAAGTCAAATGAAGTCCGACATATGGACGATATTGAAAGTAGTGCTAATCCGCGTTGGGATGATGACTGGAGACATAAATATGCTAATGGCTTAGACCAATTTGTAAGAGTTAATAATGCTAATGATAATGTCGTTAGAACCGAAGGAGAATTACCAACCGGAGCAGATGCTAAAGATTATGGTGACCATAATAAATGGGGGAAAATATCTAATCGTTATACTCGTCATTCAGTTAGTGGCATTCGTAAAGGTGAATATTTTAGATTAGGACATCAATTTAAATATGGTTTTTTAGAAAGCAATTATTATTTACCAGTTCGTTATGCACCTTTAGAAATTGAAATAACCATTGTATCAGATGCTGAAGAACCAGTAATTAAAGGAGTAACACAGACAAGTGCTGATACTATTGGAAAGGATAGAGGCGGTGCCTATTTTACAGAAGGTGATACTACAACAAAATGGCAACTTAATAATATTATTTTAAGAGCTGAAGTTGTAACCTTAGACAGTGCTGTAAATAATAACATTACAAGTCATTTATTACAAGGCGGTTCATTGAAGATTGTTTATCCAATGTATCATATAATAACGCAAACTTTCAACGCGTCAGGGACAGAAATTAATATGAATGTTGTAAAATCAGCAAGTAAATTAAATGGTTGTTTTATTACATTCTACCGAACACAACGTGGAGCAGTTTTAGCTAATGGAAAAGAAGATAACTATTATTTACCAGATAACTATGTTCATAAGCGATTTACTTATTTCTATAATCCTATGATTAATTCACGATTTAATGACCGTGGAGCTAATGCTACTGGTGCTGATGCCGGTTATGGATTTGCTGATAAAAATTATAATATTTCGTTCCAAGTGCAAATAGCTTCAAAAAAGTATCCAGAATTTGAATCGCAATCTCTTGCAGAACATATGTATTTCTTACGAAGAATGCTAAATTATATGAACCCAGACCAAGATGCTTGTAGCATTACTTATGAACAATACGCAACAAATAAATTTATCTTAGATATAACATTTGAAAAGATGAATGAAGCTAATATGACAGGTATAAATACCAAGATGGGTTCGCTGGCAACCGTTAAAATTAAACCATTTAAAACTTTAACAGCGAACGAAATGATACACGAGATATTTTTTCACGCTATATCCGAAAATATTTTAGAAATTCGCAGTGACGGGTCTATAGTGTATGACTAAAAATTACTATTTATTAACCTAAATTACTATAAATATTTAAGGACAAAATAATTATAGTAATTAATGGGTGAAGTTTGTAAAAAAGATTTTAAAAACGGTAGAATTTATTGTATGAGAAATTATATAAGCGATGATATATATGTCGGCAGTACATGTCAAACTTTATGCAAACGAATGCAAAAGCATAGGTCAAGTATGAAGAACGAAAGGGATAACGGGACTAAACTTTACCAGAAAATGAATGAGTTAGGCATTCAAAACTTTTACATTGAGTTGTATGAAGACTATGCCTGTGAAAATATTGAACAATTAAGAAAACGCGAAGGGGAAGTAATAAGGGAATTAAAGCCAACATTAAATAAACGAATTGAAAATAGAACTATACAAGAATGGAAAGAAGACAACAAACAAAAAACGAAAACCTACCATCAAGAATATCAAGAAGAACATAGAGACAAACTTAGAGAGTATAGAAAAATTTATAGAGAAGAAAATAAAGAAGTCATAACCCAAAAGAAGAAAGAACATTATGAAAAAACAAAGAACATTACAAACAATATAGAGAAGATAATAAAGACAGAATAAATAATAACAACAGAATATATTACCAAGAAAACAGAGACAAAGAACTTGAACGAGCTAGACTGTATAGAGAAGAGAATGAAGCAAAGTTTAAAGAACAAATAGAATGCAAGTGTAGTTCTACTGTTAGAAGGAAAAATATACGGAAACATGAAAGAAGTAAAAAACATCAGAACTACGAACAATCACTTAATTAAAATAATAATTATTAATATTATTTTCTACAATAATAATATTAATGATTAACCACAGTATGACATTAGAAGGAGCAAATATAATATACGCTAACGACTTTATTAAAGTCAATGAAACGGGTAACACAACACTTAATGAAACAATAATAGAAGTTGCTGGTGAAGACAACTTAACACAACAAGATGTTAATGATAGTATAGCTCCACTTCAAACAGAACTTAGCGTATTAAACGGTAAACAACTACAAAATTTCAATGGAATAAACAACATAAATACTGATTTAACTAACAACTATCAAACAAACAGCCAATTAAGCAGTAATTTTTACAATAAAACAGAAATAGATGCTACATTTACTAATTATTACACATCAACACAAATAGACACAAATTTAACTACTAATTACCAAAACAACACGTTATTAGCTACCAATTTTTATAATAAGGGTGAGGTAGATACATTAATAGCAGGCGCCGGTGGTGGAAGCGGTGGTTACACTAATACAGAAATTGATAATTTCCTTGCTTTAAAAGCAAATCTATCATTATTTACTGATAATGTATCATTTTTTCCAGTTATAGATTTATCAAGACCTACTATATTGCATCAAGGACTAACATTAAAAAATTCAACTGTAAATATTGAACCGTTAAAAGGAGTTTTATTTAGTAATCAATTTGGAGCAGAGGTGGATAGAGATGTAGCAGTATTCAGGAACCAGACAAATTGTATAACCTTGAAAGGAAATAGAATTCTATCAAATGCTACATCAGATGATAGTGTTGTAGATTTAGTTTTAAATCCGTCAGGAAATGTTAATATAACTAATGAATTATCCGTATCTAATTTAACAGCAGATGGAATTAATCTAACAAATAATATTAATATTGGTGGTAATATTGAATTAACTAATGCTAATACAACTGTAGAAAGATATACTAACGTTACAAAATCTAATGTATCAATGGATTTAAGAACAGGCCAGCAAGGAATGAGATTAATGTTAGGAGCTTCAACAGATGCAGACACTAATACATTTATTGAATGTAATAGTTCAACAGGAGGAACAACACTATTTATACCAACGTATTTTAAAGATACAGTAAATTATGAAAATGACACTGCTAATATTTCTAATGCTTCAGGACTAACATTATACAAAGATACAACCGATGCTAGCGGTGTTTTAACAGTTAAGAATGCACAAGGATATATAACATTTAATTCTTTTAATATAAATGCATATAATACAAGTAACGATAGCGCTTCATTATTATTATTGAATACAGCTAACGGAAATGGATATTATTGTTTAAGTATGGGTATTGGTGCTATAGCAGGAGGAAATAAACTAAATGTAGGTGGTGGTAATTCTAATTTTGGAGGAACAGCAACATTTCAAAATACATCAACATTTGATAACAATGTTCACATAAATAGCAGAGGTAGATTATTTCAAAGGGCAGACGCTAATCATTCATTGAATGTTATATCCACGGATGAAATTAATTTTTCACTCCAAAGTAATCGTGACGGTGACCCTACTACAGGAACAATAGCTTTACAATTAAACGACACTAACGGAATAACATTAAACCGAGCAGTTACAAATAATTTTACTTTTAATAGCATTGGTAATATTGTTGGCGAGTCAGATATTATAGGACAAAATGATATCATTAGTTGGGGGCGGTTTATGTTTCAAAATAGTAGCGAATTTAAGGAAGTATTAGACACTCAGTATAAGTTATTTATTAGAAATGGTGACAGTGCAGGAGAAATGAATTTAACAGTTGGATTAGAAGCATCAACACCAGAAATCAAATTAATAAATGCTAATGTTAATTTATTAGGACATTTAGATATTACACATCAAACAATTTCAACGAGTGAGCGCGTAACTATAGATAACCCAGATGCTGACGGATTAATTTTTTTATCAATAAATGGAGCTAATATATGTGAAGTATCAAGCACTGGCTTACATGTAAACGGAACTGCTACAGAAACATCAGACGAAAGACTTAAAGAAAATATAAAAGAAATCAGTAGTAAAACATGTTATGACATTGTTAAATACCTTAAACCGAAAGAATTTAATTTTAAAGGTAAGGAAGAACGAGAAATAGGATTTATAGCACAAGACGTACCTAATTCAAAAATGCCTTCACACTGGTCAAAAATGGTAATGAAAGATAGCGATGATGATTATTTACGATTAAATTATATTAAAATGAATGTTGTATTATGGTCTTCTGTTCAAGAACTTATGAAAGAAGTTGATGATTTAAAGAAAGAAATAAAAAAGTTGAAAAAAGATAATGATGACTCACCTAAACCAAAAGCAAAAGCAAAAGCTAAACCAAAAGCTAAAAGTAAAAATTAATATTTTCTAAATAATAATATATGGGTTCAAAAACATCTTAATCATGTGCTACAGAAAATATGAAACAAATAAAAGAATTAAATATAGAAGAAAAAACTAAAACAGATATATTATTATTCAATACATTAAAAGATGTTATAAGTCGTGTAGAGCACCTTGAAGAAACTAAAAGCGATAAGATTTATTATAAAATGCCATCAGTGAACTTGTGCAATTATTCAATAATTTAATTAATAATATTATGAACAAATAATATTATTAATCAAGTGTTTCTAATGTTTTCAAGTAGTCCTGATGCTTTTTTGTTCTTTCGTGTCTTAATTTGTTTTGTCTCATAAACGAAGCACCGCATTCACATTCAATTTTTTCATAAGCATGCTTCATTCTCTGTTCGCGGTGTGTTACGCGATAATTTCGTTCTCTTTCATTGATTTCTTCTTTGTGTATTTCACGATAGTTTTTGGCATATTCAATTTTTGCATCTCTGTTATCTTTATAATGTTGTCTTGATCTCTCTTTTACAAGCTCTTTCTTATTTTCATAGTATCTTGTCTGACTTTCCCTTACTTTATCAATATTATTTATTGACCACTGTTTTTTAGTTTCTTTCTTTTCCGCTTCTGTAATGTAAGGTCTATCTTGGTTTAGCATTGCGTTTTCTCGCTCAATGAACTCACGCTCTTTTTGTCTTGCATGTATTCCATCTTCACATTTCAATGTTTGCAAAAGTATCATATCCCAATTTTTCCATCCACCGTTAGCACGAATAAAGCAGTATAAGTAAATGTTATGACCTTTTGAATTCTCTGTTTCACACCTTCTTTTGTGTTCTGCTTTTCTGTTTTTGAAATTTGTAGTTTGACCGACATAACATTCTCTTATGTTCAAATCTTTACAAACGATTTTGTAAAAGTGTGTCTTGCTATAATCAACGGGTTTAATTGGCATTATTATGTCCTATTAAGTATTATTAAAGTTATTTCTTTAAGCCATTTCATCATCATCAATCTTAAAAACCTTTTCTAGTCCAATATGAAACATATTATTAATATCTTGTGACCGTAATTTTATGAAAAAGAATGAATAAGGTTTATAATTTACGGCTTGTTGATATATTTCATATAAGCGTTTTTTATCAACCATTGCTGAGTTTTCCTCAATAAATGCATCAACTTCCTTCATATTTCTTAATTTAAAAATGGATAATGAACTACTGTTTAATCTAATGATTGGGGCTACGGCATTATACTTTTGAATGGATGTTAAAACAGATATTGCATTGTGTCTTGATTTTGTATATAATCCATGCAATATTTTTGAATATTTCATAAAACGCTGGTCTTCAGCCATATCATCAATAACAATTAATATTGAATATAAATCCTTGATTTTGTTTTTCTTCTGGAATTCTATTACATTATGTTGGGTTTCAATAATCTTTAATAATGCATTGGAATCATAATCATCGTATATGTATTTTTCTTTACTGTCATCAACTTTAAGAACATCAGTAATATAGCGTTTTACTGGTATCCAGTTATCGTCTACAGACGCTGTTGGGCTAAACAGGTATATTCTCTCAAAAGCTCCTCTATAAATTTTCAATATTAAATTTTGAAGCAAGATCCCTTTACCGCCTTGACTACTTGCACAAATAATTGACTGGAAAGGTAATTTGTCAGCAACATCATATTTTGACTGTTTATAATTGTAATGTTTCACTTCAATCGGTTCTATTGTTGGTATATCACTCATTATAAACATTTAGAAATTAATTTCTATTTTTTATTGATAATATTACGAGTAATATAATCCATAAATTCCCCCGACTGCGTTCCCTTAATAATTCTAAATTGTTTGTAAATACTTACAAATGCCATACGTGTAGAACAGAGTAAGACATTACAACACGAATTAAAGAATTCGTTTGTTATGCTTTTTGGAGAAGATGAAACCCTATAGTAGCAAGTTTAAAAACATATTATTAACCATTTTAATATAATTGTTAATAATATGAGTGATGCAACAGAAGACAGTAACAAAGAAAAGGGTTTTAGAATAAATTCACGTGGCATATCATGTATTCCATGCAGATGTAAAAAACAGTTATACCGAAAGGAAACTAAAATTATACAAGAAACTGAAAAAACAACAACAACCACAATCATAGATAAGAAAAATATGAAGTTTGGCGGTAATGGTCGTCATCAATCACCAGATGACATTTTTAAACCTGAAGAAAACAAACAATTAGGTTCGCTTGAAATTTGTGATACCGGTTGGGGTTCAACAAAAGTAACACCTGAAGAATTAGAAGAGAGAATTGAAAAGTTAGAAACAGGTATTCGTGAAATTAAGAAAGATATAGATATTATCAGTATGTTAAAATCTAAAGTAGATTAATATGTTTGAAGTTTTTATATAAAAAGTCTAGTTCTAAAGGTAAAAATATGATGCAAAAAATAATATATAAAAATTTTAATATAAAAATTTTAATCTAAAACTTTTATATGGAACAAAAAGTAGATTTGAACATGGTATGTTTAAGAGAAGAACTTGTAGAAGGAATGCAACAAAATTTTTCATAAATTAGGAGAGATAGAAAATAGAGTAATGGAAAAATTACAGGTATTAAATAAACCATCACCAGATAAAGATGTTACATATCAAAATAAAAGAAATACTTATCTAGCTAAGTTGAACAATAGTGAAATCTTATATCCTAAGAAAAGCACCCTTGAATACTATAAGATAAAAAAAGAAAACGACAAATATATTTAACAGTTTTAGGCAATTTCAGTATTGGTTTTTAACCTCTTCAAAACACAAAAAAACACCTTTAAAAAATGTTCTAAAGAAATAAATATATAATATATGTATATATATTAATGGCTGAAAATAATAGTAAGAAAAAACTTGTTTGGAGTTCACAAGATGAAAGCAGGTATAATTCATGACACAACAAACTAAAAGAAAAAACCCAGATATTACAAAAGAAAATTACATTAAAAACTCTAATAAAAGAAACTTACAACAATTTATTAGCAAACTTGAACTATCAACATCCACTAAAGAAAGTTATTATTTCATGGTTAGTAAATGGTTAAAAATCAACCATCCACAAAATGAAAGTGCAATAACAACTTTTTCTAATTTAGGACATAAATTAATGATGGAACGAAGCAAAGATTATGCTGAAAACACATTAAGCGAAAAAAAGCAAAAGAATTTTAGAGATTATTCTTATTTTGTAGATATACTGAATTCTATTAATTACAAAGAAATTAAAACATACAGAACACATTTACAATATTTATTATTAAGTTTACTAATCAAGCAACCGCCATTAAGAACAAGCACGCTTACTAGCGCTAAATTTCACACGAAGGGCGGTTATGATAAACAACAAAATTACATCATGCTATATACTGCGGGACGACGACGAGTTAGTTTTTATGTAGGTCGTGATAAAGTCAGTAATTCAAAATTTTTTAAAGAAGATATATAAAGAAACTTTGTTGACGTTGAAGATAGAGACCTAATTGACTTAATTTATTATTCTTATGAAAACTACCCGCGAACATGTTTGTTTGAAAACAACGGTAAACCCATTCAAGACGAAACCCTTTTAAAATATTTGAGAGAAATAACAAAAGTTGAAGGCCTAGATATTGATACAATGCGGTCTGTTTATATAAGTCATTTTTACAATAAGTTTAATTTAACTTGGAAAGAAAAAGAAGCGATGGCTCAGAAAATGCGTCATAGCCCATCTGTGGCGCAACATAAATATCTAAGAGTCATAGAACGAACAGAAACTGATACAGCAAAACATGATAGAATTGAACAGTTAGAAGCACAAGTAGCACGATTAAACGACGAAAATGAAACACTAAAAAATCAAGTGAAGGATGCAGAAGATAAGTTTAAAGATTTTAAAGGCGAGGCATCACAAACGAAAGAATGGAAAAAACGACGATACGATACTATTTTCAAGTTGAATTCAGGTAGGCAAACAAATGTCAAAGAAAGCACACTGGAAAAGTTTGATATTAAATATAATAATGAAACTAAAAAGTATTATTAACCAAAATACATTTATAATATTTAGTTATATTATTATTATATTAAAAATGTCTTAAAGAAATATTGACTTATTCAAGTATTGTAGAACAATGACAAAATCATATGAAGAAATCAGAGAATATATTGAACAGCAACTTAAAAGCGAATGGTTCTGTAAAAAAAACATGGAACTATACAAATTAAATTTACCATGCAATATTATAAATAC
Source organism: Symbiodinium sp. CCMP2592 (assembly GCA_905221615.1). Lineage (NCBI taxonomy): Eukaryota > Dinophyceae > Suessiales > Symbiodiniaceae > Symbiodinium > Symbiodinium sp. CCMP2592. The sequence continues at coordinate 10,292 of CAJNDT010004843.1, forward strand.
AATCATAAAATACAATCATAACAAACCTACAGATGCTGA
>CAJNDT010004844.1:0-10328 GCA_905221615.1 Symbiodinium sp. CCMP2592
GTTGATGTAGGATGCGTATCGATTCTAAAGGGTTCTTCTGAGTTGTCCTCGAAACTTTATGCTCTGCTGGATTCCTGCGATCTGCGGGCCTTGCATTAGAATAGCATACATCTGCAACTTTTGTTCGCCTTCGGCTGCTTCCAGAAGACTTGATGTTTCCGGCATTGGAGCTGAGCATCCACAGACTACCGGAGTCTGTGCGATGCAAGGGCGCTCTTGCTAGGCGGTAGACATGTGGTGAGAAACACCTTCTGGTGACACGTCGTAATTTCCTAAAAAGCCTCTAGTAAGCTTCTGTCGTGATTTCGAAGGCATTTGAATGCTCAAATGCTCTCAGTTGCCTTGGAATGCTCTAAAAGGGCTCGTTAGGTCACCGAAAAGGAGAGAGGGGTAGGGAGGGAGGGAGGGAGGGACCTCAGCAAGTGTTGTGGCATACTGCACGGTGGTTTTGTTCCGCGGCTCCTTGATACATGGTTTTTGCACCACATGCCTGCTTTCTTCTAGCCAGATTACTTCTGCCAGCTTTGCTGTCGTGGCCGCAGGTAGACACCGACAAACTCGAGGAAATTGGTATTCGTGGTCCAGGCCCAAACAATTCGTGGTCCAGGCCCAAACTTTTCATGGTCCAGGCCCAAACAATTCGTGGTCCAGGCCCAAACTTTTCGTGGTCCAGGCCCAAACTTTTCGTGGTCCAGGCCCAAACTTCAGACCAACCTTAATGGAATTTTTGAACGAAACGTTTTGAACGAAACGTTTTGAACGAAACGTTTTTTTTTGCGAATCATGTTTTGAAATTTGCTGAGGGGGGGGGTTGGAGCTTTGGGGCTGGGGCTCTGGGGGGGCCTGGATTTGGGACTGGGCCTCGATTTGGGGTGGGCCTGGATTTGTGGTCTGGAGCCTGATGCCTGGAGCCTGGATTTGGGGTCTGGGGCCTGGGTTTGGGGCCTGGCTGGGGCCTGGATTTGGGACTGGGCCTGGATTTGGGATCTGGAGCCTGGGGCCTGGATTTGGGGTCTGGAGCCTGGATTTGGGGGTTGGGGCCTGGATTTGGGATTTGGGGTCTGGAGCCTGGATTTGGGGCCTGGATTTGGGACTTAAGCTTTTCGGACTGGGCCTGGACTTGGGGCCTGGAGCCTGGATTTGGGGCTTGGGCGTGGATTTGGGACTGAACCTCGATTTGAGGTGTGGAGTGGATTTGAAGCTTTTGGGACTGGGCCTGGACGGGGAGTCTGGAGCCTATCTGGAGCCATTTGGTACTGGGCCTGGTTTGGCCTGGGGCCTGGGCTTGGAGGGCGAGGGGCCGGCAGATCCCGACGACTTACTGGCCCCAATCCAAGCTCCAGACCCCAAATCCAGGCCTAGACCCCCCCAAATCCAGGCTCCAGACACAAAATCTAGGCTCCCCCAAATCCAGGCCCGAGGCCCAATCCAAGCTCCAGACCCCAAATCCAGGCCTCAGACCCAAAATCCAGGCCCCAGGCCCCAAATCCAGGCTCCAGACCCCAAATCTAGGCCCCGCCCAAATCCAGGCCCACCCCAAATCGAGGCCCAATCCCAAATCCAGGCGCTGGCTTGGATTTGGGGCCTGGATTTGGTGCCTGATTTTGGCCTGGTGCCTGGATTTGAGACTGGGCCTGGATTTGGGGTGGGCCTGGATTTGGGGTGTGGAGCGCCTGGACTTGGGACTGGATTTAGGGGGCCTGGATTTGGGAGGGGGGGTGTGGATTTGGGATCTGGAGCCTGGATTGGATTTGGCGTGTGCCTGGGGTCTGGGGCCTGGGCTTGGAGGGCTGGTGCCTGGATTTGGGGCTGGACCTGGATTCTGGATTTGGGGTTTGGGACCTGGATTTGGGGGATTGGAAGGTGGGCCTGGTTTGGAGGTTATGGAGAAATTGGTTTATCAAGAAGCTTGTTCCGTTTTTGATCGGGTGGCTGTTTTGAGTTGGCTGGGCTGAGTTAATGGTTGAGGTTGTGGTTGTGCGAAATTGGATTATCAAGAAGCTAACGCCAGTTTTATCCGAAATGCTACTGGAGCCTGGATTTGGGGCCTGGGGCCTGGATTTGGGACTGGGCCTGGATTTGGGGTGGGCCTGGATTTGGGGTCTGGAGCCTGGATTTGGGACTGGGCCTGGATTTGGGGTCTGGGGCTTGGATTTGGGGCCATTTGGGGTCTGGAGCCTGCGGCCTGGGGTCTGGATTTGAGACTGGGCCTGGGGCTGGATTTTGAAGCTTGGATTTGGGGTGGGCCTGGGGACCTGGCCTGGGCTTGGAGGGCCTGGTGCCTGGATTTGGGGCTGGACCTGGATTCTGGATTTGGGGTTTGGGGCCTGGATTTGGGGGATTGGAAGGTGGGCCTGGGTTGGAGGTTATGAAGAAATTGGTTTATCAAGAAGTTTGTTCCGTTTTTGATCGGGTGGCTGTTTTGAGTTGGCTGGGTTGAGTTAATGGTTGAGGTTGTGGTTGCGCGAAATTGGATTATCAAGAAGCTAACGCCAGTTTTATCCGAAATGCTGGGCCTTAGCGGTGGTTACAAACAAGGACAAGCAATTTTTATTTATCATTTTCTTGAGGGTTTAGGGTTTAGTTTTAGGGTTTAGGTTAGGGTTTAGGTTTCGGTTTTAGGGTTTAGGTTTAGGGTTTAGGGTTTATAGAAATTGTTAAGGGTTTGGGTCCCAAAAACTTTTTGACCGAAAGTTTTGAACGAAACGTTTTGAACGAAACGTTTTGAACGAAACGTTTTGAACGAAAGTTTTTTTTTGCGAACCATGTTTCCCAATTTCTTGGGGGCTGCGAAATGTTTTGAACGAAACTTTGGAGCGAGACGTTTTGACCGTCTTGGGGCTGGGGCGGGGGCTGAGGCTGGAGGCTGGGGCTGGTCTTTCAAATTTGTTGGGGGCTGCGAAACGTTTCGAGCGAAACTTTTGAGCGAGACGTTTTGACCGTCCTGGGGCTGGGGCTACGGGGGGGGGGGGGGCGGCCACGAAATTGATTCAGTGCAAAAGTTGCAGATACCAGTAGCATCATTGTGACTTTCAAGTCGCATAAACAAGTTCACGCGGCAACGTATGTACTCGGTGTCAACATCGAACGCGAATACTGCGAAACGTTTCTAACCAAACCTTTGTGCGAGACGTTTTGACTGTCCTGAGGTTGGGGCTACGCGGGGGGGGGGGGGGGGGCCACGAAATTGATCCAGTGCAAAAGTTGCAGATACCAGTAGCATCATTGTGACTTCCAAGTCGCATAAACAAGTTCACGCGAAAACGTATGTACTTGGTGTCAACAGCAAACGCGAAGTTTTACCAAACTTGACACGAAGCTTGGCGGGAGAGAAAGAAAGGGAGGGGGGGGGGGCGGCCGCGAAATTGGTGGCGTGCAACAGTGGTAGTTACTAGGATCGTCATCTCGAAGTTGATGTAGGATGCGTATCGATTCTAAAGGGTTCTTCTGAGTTGTCCTCGAAACTTTATGCTCTGCTGGATTCCTGCGATCTGCGGGCCTTGCATTAGAATAGAATACATCTGCAACTTTTGTTCGCCTTCGGCTGCTTCCAGAAGACTTGATGTTTCCGGCATTGGAGCTGAGCATCCACAGACTACCGGAGTCTGTGCGATGCAAGGGCGCTCTTGCTAGGCGGTAGACATGTGGTGAGAAACACCTTCTGGTGACACGTCGTAATTTCCTAAAAAGCCTCTAGTACGCTTCTGTCGTGATTTCGAAGGCATTTGAATGCTCAAATGCTCTCAGTTGCCTTGGAATGCTCTAAAAGGGCTCGTTAGGTCACCGAAAAGGAGAGAGGGGTAGGGAGGGAGGGAGGGACCTCAGCAAGTGTTGTGGCATACTGCACGGTGGTTTTGTTCCGCGGCTCCTTGATACATGGTTTTTGCACCACATGCCTGCTTTCTTCTAGCCAGATTACTTCTGCCAGCTTTGCTGTCGTGGCCGCAGGTAGACACCGACAAACTCGAGGAAATTGGTATTCGTGGTCCAGGCCCAAACAATTCGTGGTCCAGGCCCAAACTTTTCATGGTCCAGGCCCAAACAATTCGTGGTCCAGGCCCAAACTTTTCGTGGTCCAGGCCCAAACTTTTCGTGGTCCAGGCCCAAACTTCAGACCAACCTTAATGGAATTTTTGAACGAAACGTTTTGAACGAAACGTTTTGAACGAAACGTTTTTTTTTGCGAATCATGTTTTGAAATTTGCTGAGGGGGGGGTTGGAGCTTTGGGGCTGGGGCTCTGGGGGGGCCTGGATTTGGGACTGGGCCTCGATTTGGGGTGGGCCTGGATTTGTGGTCTGGAGCCTGATGCCTGGAGCCTGGATTTGGGGTCTGGGGCCTGGGTTTGGGGCCTGGCTGGGGCCTGGATTTGGGACTGGGCCTGGATTTGGGATCTGGAGCCTGGGGCCTGGATTTGGGGTCTGGAGCCTGGATTTGGGGGTTGGGGCCTGGATTTGGGATTTGGGGTCTGGAGCCTGGATTTGGGGCCTGGATTTGGGACTTAAGCTTTTCGGACTGGGCCTGGACTTGGGGCCTGGAGCCTGGATTTGGGGCTTGGGCGTGGATTTGGGACTGAACCTCGATTTGAGGTGTGGAGTGGATTTGAAGCTTTTGGGACTGGGCCTGGACGGGGAGTCTGGAGCCTATCTGGAGCCATTTGGTACTGGGCCTGGTTTGGCCTGGGGCCTGGGCTTGGAGGGCGAGGGGCCGGCAGATCCCGACGACTTACTGGCCCCAATCCAAGCTCCAGACCCCAAATCCAGGCCTAGACCCCCCCAAATCCAGGCTCCAGACACAAAATCTAGGCTCCCCCAAATCCAGGCCCGAGGCCCAATCCAAGCTCCAGACCCCAAATCCAGGCCTCAGACCCAAAATCCAGGCCCCAGGCCCCAAATCCAGGCTCCAGACCCCAAATCTAGGCCCCGCCCAAATCCAGGCCCACCCCAAATCGAGGCCCAATCCCAAATCCAGGCGCTGGCTTGGATTTGGGGCCTGGATTTGGTGCCTGATTTTGGCCTGGTGCCTGGATTTGAGACTGGGCCTGGATTTGGGGTGGGCCTGGATTTGGGGTGTGGAGCGCCTGGACTTGGGACTGGATTTAGGGGGCCTGGATTTGGGAGTGGGGGTGTGGATTTGGGATCTGGAGCCTGGATTGGATTTGGCGTGTGCCTGGGGTCTGGGGCCTGGGCTTGGAGGGCTGGTGCCTGGATTTGGGGCTGGACCTGGATTCTGGATTTGGGGTTTGGGACCTGGATTTGGGGGATTGGAAGGTGGGCCTGGTTTGGAGGTTATGGAGAAATTGGTTTATCAAGAAGCTTGTTCCGTTTTTGATCGGGTGGCTGTTTTGAGTTGGCTGGGCTGAGTTAATGGTTGAGGTTGTGGTTGTGCGAAATTGGATTATCAAGAAGCTAACGCCAGTTTTATCCGAAATGCTACTGGAGCCTGGATTTGGGGCCTGGGGCCTGGATTTGGGACTGGGCCTGGATTTGGGGTGGGCCTGGATTTGGGGTCTGGAGCCTGGATTTGGGACTGGGCCTGGATTTGGGGTCTGGGGCTTGGATTTGGGGCCATTTGGGGTCTGGAGCCTGCGGCCTGGGGTCTGGATTTGAGACTGGGCCTGGGGCTGGATTTTGAAGCTTGGATTTGGGGTGGGCCTGGGGACCTGGCCTGGGCTTGGAGGGCCTGGTGCCTGGATTTGGGGCTGGACCTGGATTCTGGATTTGGGGTTTGGGACCTGGATTTGGGGGATTGGAAGGTGGGCCTGGGTTGGAGGTTATGAAGAAATTGGTTTATCAAGAAGTTTGTTCCGTTTTTGATCGGGTGGCTGTTTTGAGTTGGCTGGGTTGAGTTAATGGTTGAGGTTGTGGTTGCGCGAAATTGGATTATCAAGAAGCTAACGCCAGTTTTATCCGAAATGCTGGGCCTTAGCGGTGGTTACAAACAAGGACAAGCAATTTCTATTTATCATTTTCTTGAGGGTTTAGGGTTTAGGGTTTAGGGTTTAGGGTTTAGGGTTTAGGGTTTAGGGTTTAGGGTTTACGATTAGCTGGGCTAAGAAATCACTAGGCCAGCAGTGTAGTAGTAAAAAACCCACCCGCCCAAAGAATCCCAAAATATTAGGAAAATATACACTTTCTTCCTAAACCCTAAAGGCCAACCAAACATGCCCTAAACACTAGAAGCCACTACTATACTCCAAAACTCGTTGCGCAAGCCACATCCCAACAAGAATCGTTAATTTTGCAAACCTCAGGTCGGAAAGGACTGCAGAATTAGCGATTTGTGTTGCGCATGGCGGTCGCGCAAGCCCCTCACAACAAAAATCAGGCTGGAAAGGAATACAAAATTAGCGATTTTTGTTGCATAGAGCGGTCCTCGCAACAAAAATCGTTAATTTTGCAGACCTCAGGCCGGAAAGGTCTGCAAAATTAGCGATTTTTGTTGTGCAGGGCGGTCCTCGCAACAAAAATCGTTAATTTTGCAGACCTCAGGCCGGAAAGGTCTGCAAAATTAGCGATTTTTGTTGTGCAGGGCGGTCCTCACAACAAAAATCGTTAATTTTGTAGACCTTAGGCCGGAAAGGTCTGCAAAATTAGCGATTTTGTTGTGCAGGACGGTCCTCGCAACAAAAATCGCTAATTTTGCAGACCTCAGGCCGGAAAGGTCTGCAAAATTAGCGATTTTTGTTGTGCAGGCGGTCCTCGCAACAAAAATCGCTAATTTTGCAGACCTCAGGCCGGAAAGGTCTGCAAAATTAGTGATTTTTGTTGCGCAGGACGGTCCTCGCAACAAAAATCGTTAATTTTGCAGAAAGGTCTGCAAAATTAGCGATTTGTGTTGCCCACTGCGGTCCTCGCAACAAAAATCGTTAATTTTGCAGACCTCAGGCCGGAAAGGTCTGCAAAATTAGCGATTTTTGTTGCGAAATTGGTTGCCCAGGGCCCTTCTCGCAACAAAAATCGCTAAGGCCATTAACATTTAAATATACATTTGAAAGAGAGGTTTAGGGTTTAGGGTTTAGGGTTTAGGGTTTAGGGTTTAGGGTTTAGGGTTTAGGGTTTAGGGTTTAGGGTTTAGGGTTTAGGGTTTCCCATCGTAAGCGGCGCGCCTCGACCCAGAGGGTCGCGGGGCGGCGCGCCGAGCTGGACGCGACATCCCACCCCAAGACCACCCAGACATTGAATCTGTTAGGGTTTAGGGTTTTTCTTATGGGGTTTGGACGACGTACAACGTTTTCCCTTAACGTTTAAGGTCTTGCTCTAGGCTTTCGTCGGGGGGCCGTTCACAGCGGTACTGAATGTTTGGTGGAGCGCAGGGCGCCGTCCGCACGGGCAGTTCCGGCCGTCCGTACGGGCAGTGGGGTCCAGCCTGCGACCCTTCAGGGAGTACAATGGCGCCGTTGGTACGGGCAGTCGGAGCCGCCCGAACCGGCCGTCCGTACGGGCAGTGGGGTCTTCCTGCACGCGCCGCCGTCCGTACGGGCAGGTGGCTGCCAAACGGGCCGTCCGTACGGACAGTGGGGTCCAGTGCCGTCCGTACGGGCAGTGAAGGCCGCCCGAACCGGCCGTCCGTACGGGCAGTGGGGTCCTCTCGCACGCGCCGCCGTCCGTACGGGCAGTTGGCTGCCAAACCGGCCATGTGTACGGACGGGTCCAGTCTGCGGGTTATCCGAGATGCGGCTGCCCGAACCGGCCGTTCGTACGGGCACTTGGTGCGTACAGGGAGTGCGCCCGAACCTGCCGTCCGTACGGGCACTTGGTGCGTACAGGGAGGCACACGCACCGCCCAACCGGCCGTCCGTACGGGCAGTGGGTCCAGCCTGCAGATGGGGCCAGCCTGCGAGAGCTGGCAAGGAAGCCGTCTGTACGGGCAGCTGGCTGCCTTTCGGAAATTTGGAAAATTGTGGCTGATGTTGGAGTACTAAATTCTTTTCATAAAATGTGTATTTTAGCTTAGGCCAGGCGCCAATGTCGAGGTCCCCTTCTTTCTTTTCATGTAGCTGCTCTTGGAGTGCACGCGGCGCCGTCCGCACGGGCAGCTGGCTGCCAAACTGGCCGTCCGTACGGGCAGTGGGGTCCAGTCTGCGGGTTGTCCGAGATGCGGCCGCCCGAACCGGCCGTCCGTACGGGCATTTGGTGCGTACACGGCGCCGTCCGTACGGGCAGTTGGCTGTCTTTCGTAAATCTGGAAAACTGCAGCTGATTTTGGAGTACTAAATTCTTTTCATAAAATGTATATTTTAAGCTAGGCTAGGCGCCAATCTCGAGGTCCCCTCCTGTCTTTTCATGTGGCTGCTCTAAACCATGCCCTCTCCTCCGTAAGGAGACTGGGGCCAGCCTGTGAGCTGTCAGGGAGTACACACGCCGCCGTCCGTACGGACAGTGGGGTCCAGCTTCAAAACCTCACAAGCCAGTTAGGATCCCGACCCTAGGGTTTAGGGTAATACAATATACTATTATTTATTTTCACGCTGGAAGCGTATAATGCACCCTCCGAAGTGAACGAATGCGGGTACGGAGCACGAAGCTAACTCTTCGCGCTCAAGCTGCAGGCAGTAAGCATCCGTTCTTGAAACGGATGCCGGTGCTCAGCGCACGTGCGCTGGTGATGCCATAGGCTCCTAGACGTCGCGACAGGCATCACCAGCTTTAGTTTAGGGTTTAGGGTTTAGGGTTTAGGGTTTAGGGTTTAGGGTTTAGGGTTTAGGGTTTAGGGTTTAGGGTTTATAGAAATTGTATAGGGTTTGGGTCCGGAGTTTTGCCGGGTTTTGCCGGGTTTTGCCGGGTTTTGCCGGGTTTTGCCGGGTTTTGGGGGGTTTTGCCTTTTGCTTTTGCTTTTTGATTTTGGGACTTGGCTGGGCTGGCTGGAGGCTGGGGAGGCTGGGGAGGCTGGGGGGGCTGGGGGGGCTGGGGGGGCTGAGGGCTGGGGGAGGCTGGGTTGGGCTGGTAGCTGAACTGGAAGTTTTGGGCGAAAGTTTTGCGCGGAAGTTTTGGGCGGGTTTTGGTTTTTGATTTGAAGTTTTCATTTTGGGAGTGGCGGGCTGGGGGCCGAGCTGGCTGGTGGGGGCTGGGCCTGGGAGGCTTGGGCTGGACTTTGCTTGGACGCGTTTAATGAAAGTTTGAAACTAATGCAAATGCAGTTCGATATTTGGGGGGCGGTTTTGTTTTTGCTTCGCTTTTTGGCTGGCTTGACTGGCTGGGCTAGGCTGGGTTGGGCTGGTAAGGTGGGTTGGGCTGGTAGCTGAACTGGAAGTTTTGGGCGAAAGTTTTGCGCGGAAGTTTTGGGCGGGTTTTGGCTTTTGATTTGAAGTTTTCATTTTGGGAGTGGCGGGCTGGGGGCCGAGCTAGCTGGTGGGGGCTGGGCTTGGGGCTGGGCCTGGGAGACTTGGGCTGGAATTTGCTTGGACACGTTTAATGAAAGTTTGAAACTAATGCAAATGCAGTTCGATACAAAAACCATACAATTTCTATTTATCCTGCTCTTGAGGGTTTAGGGTTTAGGGTTTAGGGTTAAAAAAAAAAAAAAAAAAAAAAAAAAAAAAAAAAAAAAAGGAAAGGTTTGGAGGGTTTTAGGGTTTAGGGTTAGGGTTAGGGTTTAGGGGTTTCGGGTTTAGGCTTAGGGTTTAGGGTTTTCGGGTTTAGGGTTTAGGGTTTAGGGTTTAGGGTTTAGGGTTTAGGGTTTAGGGTTCAGCAGCTCTGGGTCGAGCAGTTTCTAGTCAAGCTTACATTCTTAGACAAAAACCCACCCGCCCAAAGAATCCCCTAACATTAAGAAAATACAGAGTATTTTTTTTCACAGCTTGTACTCCTCATCACCGTTGTTCGTTCCGGTGTTAAGTAAAGCAAAGAAAAGGCCAAAATCGCCTACAGGGTTGGTCGAAAATCCCCGACAGGGTTGGTCGAAAAGGCCAAAATCCCCTACAGGGTTGGTCGAAAAGGCAAAAATCGCCTACAGGGTTGGTCGAAAAGGCCAAAATCCTCGACAGGGTTGGTCGGAAAAGGCCAAAATCCCCTACAGGGTTGGTCGAAAAGGCCAAAATCCCCTACAGGGTTGGTCGAAAAGGCCAAAATCGCCTACAGGGTTTGTCGAAAAGGCCAAAATCCTCGACAGGGTTGGTCGGAAAAGGCCAAAATCCCCTACAGGGTTGGTCGAAAAGGCCAAAATCCCCTACAGGGTTGGTCGAAAAGGCCAAAATCGCCTACAGGGTTGGTCGAAAAGGCCAAAATCCTCGACAGGGTTGGTCGGAAAAGGCCAAAATCCCCTACAGGGTTGGTCGAAAAGGCCAAAATCCCCTACAGGGGTGGTCGAAAAGGCCAAAATCGCCTACAGG
>CAJNDT010004845.1:0-10300 GCA_905221615.1 Symbiodinium sp. CCMP2592
TTGGGGTGGGCTTGGGGGTGGGGTCTGGCTGGGAGGGTCTGGTGCCTGGATTTGGGGCTGGACCTGGAGTTTTGATTTTGGAACCATGTTTTGAAATTTGGGGGCTGGAGCTCTGGGGCTGGGGCTCTGGGCAGCCCTGGATTTGGGACTGGGCCTGGATTTGGGGGTCTGGAGCTTGGATTTGGGACCTTGGGACTGGGATGGGATTGGGCCTGGATTTGGGGTGGGCTTGGATTTGGGGTCTGGAGCCTGGATTTGGGGTCTGGATTTGGGCCTGGGGCCTGGTGCCTGGACTGGGGCTGGATTTGGGGTCTGGATTTGGGGCCTGGGGCCTGGATTTGGGGTGGATTTTGGAGCCTGGAGCGGGCCTGGATTTGGGGTCTGGAGCCTGCAGATGCCTTGAAGTCTGGAGCCTGGATTTGGGGCCTGGGCCTGGATTTGGGACTGGGCCTGGATTTGGGGTCTGCAGCCTGGATTTGGGGGATTTGGGACTGGGCCTGGATGCCTGGATCCAAGCCTGGATTTGGGGCTGGGCCTGGATTTGGGGTGTGGATTTGGAGTCTGGAGCCTGGATTTGGCCTGGGTTTGGGGCCTTGGGCCTGTGGACCTGGCTGGCCTGGATCTGGGCTGGAGCTTGGATTTGGGCCTGGATTTGGGGTTTGGATTTGGGACTGGGCCTGGATTTGGAGTCGCCTAACCCTGGATTTGGGGCTGGAATTTTGAAGCTTGGATTTGGGGTGGGAGGGCCTGGTGCCTGGAAGCTTGTTCCGTTTTTCATCAAGTGGCTGTTTTGAGTTGGCTGGGCTGAGTTAATGATTGAAGTTATGGTTGTGCCCGAAATGCTGGGCCTCTGGCCTGGATTTGGGGTCTGGAGCCTGGATTTGGGGCCTAGATCCTGGATTGTGGGCCTGGATTTGGAGCCTGGATTTGGGGTCTGGAGCCTGGGTTTGGGGCCTGGGGCCTGGGTTTGGGGCTGGGCCTGGGTTTGGGGTCTGGGGCCTGGGATGGGCCTGGGGGCCTGGGGTCTGGGGCCTGGGCTTGGAGGGCCTGGCGCTTGGATTTGGGGCTGGACCTGGATTCTGGATTTGGGGTTTGGGACCTGGATTTGGGGGATTGGAAGGTGGGCCTGGGTTGGAGGTTATGGAGAAATTGGTTTATCAAGAAGCTTGTTCCGTTTTTGATCGGGTGGCTGTTTTGAGTTGGCTGGGCTGAGTCAATGGTTGAAGTTGTGGTTGTGCGAAATTGGATTATCAAGACGCTAACGCCAGTTTTATCCGAAATGTTGGGCCTTAGCGGTGGTTACAAACAAGGACAAGCAATTTCTATTTATCACTTTCTTGAGGGTTTAGGGTTTAGGGTTTAGGGTTTAGGGTTTAGGGTTTAGGGTTTAGGGTTTAGGGTTTAGGGTTTAGGGTTTAGGGGTTTAGGGTTTAGGGTTTAGGGTTTAGGGTTTAGGGTTTAGGGTTTAGGGTGTGGCAGGCGAAGTCGCGCGCTCGGGTGTGAAGCACCCCGGGCCGCGCGCTCGAGTTGCTTGTAAACCCACCCCGGCCACCCAAACTATACTCTATTAGGGTTTAGGGTTTCTACCCCCCAACCCCCCTATCAAGGGGGGCTTTTATATTTTTGCACCCATGAACGTTCCAGTTGTTTAAGTTGTGGCCTATAGGCAACGGCTGGGAGTAGCCTCGGCCCTTTTCGGGCCTTCGGCATGGCAGGGCCGGCTCGGCCCTTTAACCTTATCGTTTGAAAGCTTTGGAAACCAAAAATCCAAGAAATCCCTATTTTTGCACCCATAAGGTTCCAGTTGTTTAAGTTGTGGCCTAGGCAACGGCTGGGAGTAGCCTCGGCCCTTTTCGGGCCTTCGGCATGGCAGGGCCGGCTCGGCCCTTTAACCTTATCGCTTGACAGCTTTGGAAAATCTAGATTTTAGAGCTGGTTCCTAGATCCTAAATCCTAAACCCTAAATCCTAAATCCTAAATCTTAAATCTTAAATCCTAAATCCTAAACCCCAAATCCTAAATCCTAAACACCAAATCCTAAATCCTAAACCCTAAATCTTAAATCCTAAATCCTAAATCTAGATTTTAGAGCTGGTTGTCCTTTTCCGAAAAGGACAAGCGCGACTAAATATTGAAATCCGGAAGCTTAAGAGCAGCCACACGAAAAGAAAGGAGGGGACCTCGAGATTCGCAACCAGCCTTGTCTAAAAGGCACATTTTATGAACAGAATTTGTCACTCGAAAATCACCAGCTATTTTCCAAATTTCCGGAGGCTAAATCTTAAATCCTAAATCCTAAACCCTAAATCCTAAGTCCTAAATCCTAAATCCTAAACTTTAAATCCTAAATCCTAAATCCTAACCCTTAAATCCTAAATCCTAAAGGCTAAATCCTAAATCCTAAACCCTAAATCCTAAATCCTAGACTAAATATTGAAATTTAGATTTTAGAGCCCGGTTGTCCTTTACCGAAAAGGACAAAGCGCGACTAAAGATTGAAAATCCCGGAAGCTTAAGAGCAGCCAAAGACACAAAAAGAAAGGATGGACCTCGATCTTCGCCACCGGCCTTATTTAAAAAGGCACATTTTAATGACCGAATTTGTCACCTCTTAAAATCCCAGCCAAATTCCAAATTTCCGAAGTAAATCCGAAATCCTAAATCCTAAACCTTAAACCCTAAATCCTAAATCCTAAACCCTAAATCCTAAATCCTAAATCCTAAATCCTAAACCCTAAATCCTAAATCCTAAATCTAGATTTTAGAGCTGGTTGTCCTTTTCCGAAAAGGACAATCGCGACTAAATATTGAAATCCGGAAGCTTAAGAGCAGCCACACGAAAAGAAAGGAGGGGACCTCGAGATTTGCAACCGGCCTTGTCTAAAAGGCACATTTTATGAACAGAATTTGTCACTTGAAAATCACCAGCAAAAATCCAAATTTCGGAGGCTAAATCCTAAATCCTAAACCCTAAATCTTAAATCCTAAATCCTAAACCCTAAATCCTAAATCCTAAATCCTAAATCCTAAACCTTAAATCCTAAATCCTAAATCTAAGTTTTAGAGCTGGTTGTCCTTTTCCGAAAAGGACAAGCACGACTAAATGTTGAAAATCTAGGATTTAAAGCTGGTTGTCCTTTTCCGAAAAGGACAAGCGCGACTAAATGTTGAAAATCTAGGATTTAGAGCTGGTTGTCCTTTTCTGAAAAGGACAGGCGCGACTAAATGCCCCAAAGGAGGCCCCGACCAGAGCAAATGGATCACGGTTTGGGGTTATTATATAGCTACGCTAGAGGTGGTCCCGATACGGCGGTCCCTCGTTTCGAAGACTTCCCGTTGGGGTTTGCCATGGGCTTTACACCGTTGACCTGTGCAGGTCAGACCGGGGAGGCTTTACCCTCCCCTCTCCGCGTCCGGCTCTTTTCGTAGGGGCGCTCGGGCTGTTAGGCCCTCGGCCAGAGCGCTCGGGGCCTGTCGTTCGACGATTTCGGCCCCTCGCTTAGTTTAGGGTTTAGGGTTTAGGGTTTAGGGTTTAGGGTTTAGGGTTTAGGGTTTAGGGTTTAGGGTTTATAGAAATTGTTAAGGGTTTGGGTGCCAATAACGTTTTGACCGAAACGTTTTGACCGAAAGTTTTGACCGAAACGTTTTGACCGAAAGTTTTGACAAGAGTTTTGATTTTGGAACCTTGATTTGGTGTTGGGCTCTGGCCAGCTTGGGCTGGTCGCTGGGGAAGCTTTCTGCATGTTCAGCTGGGATGAGAGGGCTGGGTTGGGGGCTGGGTCGGGGGCCGGGGGGTTTGGGTCCCAAAAACGTTTGACCGAAAGTTTGACCGAAAGTTTTTTTTGCGAACCATGTTTTCAAATTTCTTGGGGGTTGGGACTGGGCCTGGATTTGGGGTCTGGAGCCTGCATTTGGGGCCTGGGTTTGGGACTGGGCCTGGATTTGGGGTCTGGGCCTTGATTTGGGGCCTGAGGCCTGGATTTGGGACTGGGCCTGGATTTGACTGCCTGGATTTTGGATTTGGGGCCTGGGGCCTGGATGTGGGACTGGACCTGGGGCCTGGGGCCTGGATTTGGGATTTGGGGTAAGTCTGGATTTGGGGCCTGGGGTCTGGATTTGGGTCTGCCTGGATTCGGGGCCTGGGGCCTGCATTTGGGACTGGACCTGGATTTGGGGTTTGGAGCTGGGGCCTGGATTTGGGGTCTGGAGCCTGGATTTGGGGCTGGCCTGGATTTTGGATTTGGTGCTTGGATGTGGGACTGGACCTGGGGTCTGGGGCCTGGATTTGGGATCTGGATCTGGAGCCTCGATTTGGGGCCTGAACCCTGGACCTGGACTGGACAGGGGGTCTGGAGCCTGGATTTGGGGTCTGGCCCTGGGGCCTGGATTTGGGACTGGGCGTGGATTTGGGGTCTGGGACGGGGCTGGATTTGGGACCTGGATCTTGCATTTTGGTCGGGGCCTGGATTTGGGTCTGGAGCCTGGATTTGGGAATTGGGACCTGGATCTGCAACTGGACGTCTGGTTGGATTTGGGGTCTGGAGTAGGGCTTGGGGCCTGGATTTGGGGCCTGGGCCTGGATTTGGGGTCTGGAGCTTGGAGATGGGGCCTCGAGCCTGGATTCGGGACTGGGCCTGGATTTGGGGTCTGGAGCCTGGGTTTGGGATTTGGGACTGGGCCTGGGGCCTGGGACCTGGATTTTTGGACTGGCCTTGGGACCTGGATTTGGGTTTGGGAAGGTGTGCCTGGATTTGGGGGCTGGGCCTGGATTTGGGTCTGGGATTTGGATTTGGGGTTTGGGATCTGGATTTGGGGTTGGTTTTGGGCCTTTTTTTGGGGCTGGGAAGGTGGGCCTGGGTTGGAGGTTATGGCGAAATTGGTTTATCAAGAAGCTTGTTCAACTTTAAGCGGCGTGTTGGGCCGTAATGGTGGTTACAAGTTTGTGGAGAAATTGGTTTATCAAGAAGCTTACTCAATTTTTAATCGGTGTGTTGGGCCGGCTGGGCTGGGCTGGGCTGGACCGGTTTGGCTTGGCTGGCTGGGCTGAGTTAGAAGTTGAGGTCGTGGTTGTGCGAAATTGGTTTATCAAGAAGCTTGTTCCGCTTTTGATCGGGTGGCTGTTTTGAGTTGGCTGGGTTGAGTTAATGGTTGAGGGTGTGGTTGCGCGAAATTGGATTATCAAGAAGCTAACGCCAGTTTTAACCGAAATGCTGGGCCTTAGCGGTGGTTACAAAGAAGGACAAGCAATTTCTATTTATCACTTTCTTGAGGGCTTAGGGTTTAGGGTTTAGGGTTTAGGGTTTAGGGTTTAGGGTTTAGGGGTTTAGGGTTTAGGGTTTAGGGTTCAGCAGCTCTGGTCGAGCAGTATCTAGTCAAGTTCGCTAGTAAGAACCTGGAAGAATACCCACCCACCCAAAGAATCCCAAAACAAAAAAAAAAAAAAAATTTTTTCGTTACCCTCAGACGACATCAAACCTCAAACCCTACGCCTTGATTTCTAGCATATACTTATGTTTCTATTGCTGCAGTACAGAAAGAAGCATGACACATTTCAGGCCGGAAAAGTGTCATTTTTCCGCCTTGCAGAGTGTCATCGTTTCCGCCTTACAGAAAGAAACATGACACATTTCAAGCCGGAAATGTGTCATCTTTTCCGCCTTACAGAAAAAACATGACACATTTCAGGCCGGATATGTGTCATCTTTTTTGCCTTACAGAAAGAAGCATGACACACTAAAGCCCAAACCCTAGGCCCTAAACCCTAAAGCCCAAACCCTAGGCCTTAAACTTAAAGCCCAAACCCTAGGTCCTGAACCCTAAAGCCCAACCAAACCCTAGGCCTTAAACCCTAAAGGCCAAATCCTAGGCCCTAAACCCTAAAGCCCAAGCGCTAAACCCTAACCCTAAAGCCCTAGGCCCTAAACCCTAAAGCCCAAAACCCTAGGCCCTAAACTCTAAAGCCCAAACCCTATGCCCTAAACCCTAAAGCCCAAGCGCTAAACCCTAACCCTAAAGCCCTAGGCCCTAAACCCTAAAGCCCAAAACCAAACCCTAGGCCCTAAACCCTAAAGGCCAAACCCTAGGCCCTAAACCCTAAAGCCCAAACCCTAGGCCTTAAACCCTAGAGCCCAAACCCTGGGGTCCTGACGAAAACCTGGTGCAACACTTGTGGGACGGGGGGTCCTGCCGAAAAATTGGCTCAACATTGGGGGGTCCTGCCGAAAAATTGGCTCAACATTGGGGGGTCCTGCCGAAAAATTGGCTCAACATTGGGGGGTCCTGCCAAAAAATTAGCTCAACATTGGGGGGTCCTGCCGAAAATTTGGCTCAACATTGGGGGGTCCTGCCGAAAAACTGGCTCAACATTGGGGGGTCATGCCGAAAAATTGGCTCAACATTGGGGGGTCCTGCCGAAAAATTGGCTCAACATTGGGGTCCTGCCGAAAAATTGGCTCAACATTGGGGGGTCCTGCCGAAAAATTGGCTCAACATTGGGGGGTCCTGCCGAAAAATTGGCTCAACATTGGGGGGTCCTGCCGAAAAATTGGCTCAACATTGGGGGGTCCTGCCGAAAAATTGGCTCAACATTGGGGGGTCCTGCCGAAAAATTGGCTCAACATTGGGGGGTCCTGCCGAAAAATTGGCTCAACATTGGGGGGTCCTGCCGAAAAATTGGCTCAACATTGGGGGGTCCTGCCGAAAAATTGGCTCAACATTGGGGGGTCCTGCCGAAAAATTGGCTCAACATTGGGGGTCCTGCCGAAAAATTGGCTCAGCATTGGGGGGTCCTGCCGAAAAATTGGCTCAACATTGGGGGGTCCGTGCCGAAAAAATGGCTCAACATTTAAATACTCATTTGAGAGAGAGGGTTTAGGGTTTAGGGTTTAGGGTTTAGGGTTTAGGGTTTAGGGTTTAGGGTTTAGGGTTTATAGAAATTGTATAGGGTTTGGGTCCGGGGTTTTGACCGAAAGTTTTGAGCGAAAGTTTTGAGCGAAAGTTTCGTTTTTTACTTTGGTGTTTTGATTTTGGGAGTGGGCTGGGCTCGGGTGGGCTGGCTGAGGCCGGGACGTGAGTCTGGGGTTTGAGCGACGGTTTTGCTTTGGTGTTTTGATTTTGGGAGTGGGCTGGCCTGGGGTCGGGCCTGGCTGGGGTCGGGGCCGGATTGGGCTGGAGTCCGGGGTTTTGAACGAAAGGTTTGACCGGGCTTGCTTCTTTGCTTTGGCGTTTTGATTTTGGGACTTTGAGCGAAAGTTTTGGCAGGGTTTAAGTTGTTGCTCTGCAAGTTTGAACCTGGTGGGTTTTGGGCTGGGCTGAGCTGGGTGGCTGGGCTACGAGGTTGGACTAGCCACTTGGGCGTGGCTTGGCTGGGGGCTTCACCTTGCATTGACCCTTCGTCATTCTGGCGCCAAGGAGCCGGAACCAGGCAGCTTGGGAACAGAGACCAACACCTGCAAGCAGGATAGAACATGTGGTATCCATGCAACAGGGAATACCTGCAAGCAGGACAGAACGTTTGGTGTCCATGCGACAGGGAAGGCTTAGTATGTGACTGTTGTCTATCTGCAGTCACGGAGCTGGCTCAAAATCAGCACGCGATAAAGACCTACCGGAAATCAAGATGTTGAGCCCATGCCGGGGACGGCAGTGTTGATGCTGTGAGTGCACTGCAAAACGATGCCTGTGTCGCCGCAGTTTCGGACATGCTTCACATGTGACAGACAAGCCCTGGCAACACACTACTCAGTCACTACTCTCTTTTTGCTGGTCGCGGTCTGCGCCTGTACTATGTTGCTGCCGCCTTGTGCTGGCGCAGCCTCAGAAGCCACGCTGGCCTTTCAAATGTGCCTCAGTGCGTAGGTCGGGTGCACCACAAGAAGGGCGTCCAGTTCTCCATCGCTAAGCTCCTGCGGCTGCTCCTGCATGGAATCCAGGTAGAGGAAGCAGTGCTCTAGAGGCCTCACAGCCGCCCAGTGCCGACCTTCAAGGTTCACCACCGCGCCAATGCAGCCGTGCAGGTCTCCGGCGGTCGTGGCACGCTGGATGTCCATCTGCCAGCGTAGTTGTCCGAACTCTTCCATCGCCTTGGTTCTCAGTACCATGCTCATGATTTCGATCGAATAATCCCCCTGAGGTTCCAGATGGTCCTGCATGTTGTCGCCAAGCTCGAGATTCTCGTCCAGAAAGGCTTTGGCAGCTCGGGGCATGTCGACCGCGTCAATGCAATGAGCCCCGAGGGCATTGTTCAAAGCGTGGAGGCCGCACCGGAGCGCTTCCTGACGCTCGAAGAATCGCGGTTCCCGACCTGCCGCCTCTGACCCATGCTGTTCTCGACCGTACATTTTGGTTACTTTGGCCGCTGGCGCAGTTGCTGGGGAGCTGTCCGTGGCTGGTCTCTTGGATGCAACGGTGGCTGCGAGCATGAGTCTGGGTTTTGCGTTGGTGCTCTTGCCTTTGGCTTGGGTCTTGGCTGTGGCTTGGTTCTGGCCTTTGGCTTTGGCTGTGCCCTTGGCTTTGGCTTTGGCCTTTGCTTTGGGCGCAGGCTTGGCAGGACATGTGCGCCGGTGCTGCTTCTTGGCTGCTGCGGTGTCCGGTAACTCCTGCCCGCAATCTGGGCACTGCCAAGGTACCTCGCCGTGTCCCTGCTTCCTCCCTTCCTGCCGCATCCAGTCTGGACTGCGCATGTTGCGGAGCTTGCTCTCGTAGAAGTTCTTGCTCTCCGGTGGTCGTAAGAGCTGTTTCCAGAGCTGCGAACCATCGCGGTCTGCCTGCTGAGCTTTCAGGTTGGTCAGCGCCCAGTCTGCGTTGGCGTTGAAGCGCAATGATTTGAGGTTGAAGTGCTCCAAAGTGCAGAGGGCTTGCTCCGGGCAACGGCTCAGGGCCATATAGGCTTGACCCTCTTGCGTGCAAGTGGCATCCAAGCGGCAGTGGGCGCCGTCTCGCAGGGTGGCCGCTTGGCTCTTGTGAATGGAGATGGCTTTCGCAATCACCAGAGGGAATTGCAGCCTCGACGCCTTGCTGCCTTCCATGTCCAGAAAGCTGGCCGACCGGCGGGAGATCGCGACACAGCTGGTGTCGTTCTCCGCGCACCACTTCGCCCCCGCGTTCTTCTCGAAGGCGATCCAGATGCAGTCCACCTCGTTGGTCTCCCCGTCTGCATCGATCTGCTCCACGAAGCCGCGGGCTCCGTTCACCAGGCCGTCCTGCACGTCGATGTTGTGCCTGAGCATGACTCTCACGCCGACTGCAATCTCCAGCAAAGCCTCCAAGCCACCCGTGTTCTCCGGATCGGCCCAGACCACTTCCGCGGGCAGCGGCGCTCCGGTCTTGATGTTGGTGTCCAGTGAGGGACACTCGTAGAGACGAACGCCAGTCATCCTGATGTGCTCCGCCATGTAGCTGCAGTTGCTCTCTGCGACCGCGCGGCGCGTGGGATAGAGGTACACTGCCTTGGCCGCAGGCTGCTTGGCATCCTTCGGCTTGACCACCATGGCTTGCAGCTCCTTCTCGTCTTCTTTCGTGTGCTTCCCAACGCGAATCCGTGCTAGCAGGGCTGCCCATTTCGGATCCTTGGAGGCGCGGTGATTGCCTTCCAGCTCGCAGAGTTGAAAGAGCATCCACAGATGACTGGCGCAGGGAGGCAGGCCACCAGGCGGTGGCAGCTGATATAGGTCCCCGGACAGAACCAGGTGCACGCCCCCAAACGGAATGTAGGCCATGTTCTTGGCTAGACGGAGGTGCTGATCCAGGCGCTCTAGCATGAAGGAGGAAACGAAGCTCATCTCGTCCACGAAGAGCACGGAGACCAGCTTCCAGATGTTCTGGAGCGCCGCAAGCTGTGGACCCGACGGCAGCGGCAGGTCGCAAGCCTTTCCATAGCTCTTGTTGACAACAGGCAGCAGGCAGCAGGGGTGGAGGGTGACGCCATTGATGTTCCAAGCTGCGACCCCTGTCGGCGCTGCGATGATCACCCCAATGCCGCTCTGTCGGAGCATGTGGGCCGAGGCCCGCACGACAACGGATTTGCCACAGCCTCCCGGCCCATGCAACAGCATGTGAAGGCGTTCCGGCTCAGTCTTGTCTTTGGAACTTGGCTTCAAAGTGGATTGGATGATGTATTCCATGGCCCGACGTTGATGCTGCGTCTCTGGGCTTGGGTTCTCCACCGTGAGTAGATCGAAAGATTCCTCGCCCTCTTCAACCGGTGCGAAAGCGTCTCCGGCGGCTCCTGTCGGGACGTGCTCCGGGGCTTCGAACTCGATGTCGTCGCCGTGCCGCCGCTTCAATGCTTCCAGGATCTTGA
>CAJNDT010004846.1:0-129696 GCA_905221615.1 Symbiodinium sp. CCMP2592
ACACAACACAACACAACACAACACAACACCACACACACACACACACAACACACACAACACAACAGGCACAACACAACTCTCCTCCGACGACTCTCGGAGGGTCTTGGAGGGCTCTCGGAGGCTTTTGGAGGGCTCTTGTTGGAGCATGCGCGCGCTAAAGGAATATTGCTCTTACGAAGAGTCTTCCGCGACTAGAATCCTCTCCTCCGAGGGCTCTCGGAGGCTCTTGGAAGGCTCTTGATGGATCCTTGGTGCGCTAAAGGGGTCCTGCTCTTACGAAGAGTCTTCCGCGATTAAAATCCTCTCTTCTGAGGGCTCTTGGAGGGATCTTGATGGAGCATGCGCGCTAAAGGGGTCCTGCTCTTACGAAGAGTCTTCCGCGATTAAAATCCTCTCCTCCGTGGGCTCTCGGAGACTCTTGGAGGACTCTTGTTGGATTATGCGCGCGCTAAAGGGGTCTTGCTCTTACGAAGAATCTTCCGCGACTAGAATCCTCTCCTCCGAGGGCTCTCCGAGGCTCTTGGAGGGCTCTTATTGGATTATGCGGGCGCTAAAGGGGTACTGCTCTTAAATCTTCCGCGACTAAAATCCTCTCCTCTGAGGGCTCTCGGAGGCTCTTGGAGGGCTCTTGATGGATCATGTGCGCGCTAAAGGGGTCCTGCTCTTACGAAGAATCTTCCGCGACTAAAATCCTCTCCTCTAAGGACTCTCGGAGGCTCTTGGAGGGCTCTTGTTGGATCATGTGCGCTAAAGGGGTCCTGCTCTTACGAAGAGTAATCCGCGACTAGAATCCTCTCTTCCGAGGGCTCTCGGAGGCTCTTGGAGAACTCTTGTTGGATCATGCGCGCACTCAAGGGGTCCTGCTCTTACGAAGAGTCTTCCGCGAATAGAATCCTCTCCTCCGACGGCTCTCGGAAGCTCTTGGAGGGCTCTTATTGGATCATGCGCGCGCTAAAGGGGTCCTGCTCTTACGAAGAGCCGACTAGAATCCTCTCTTCCGAGGGCTCTCGGAGGCTCTTGGAGAGCTCTTGTTGGATCATACGCGCGCTAATGGGGTCCTGCTCTTATGAAGAGTCTCCCGCGACTAAAATCCTCTCTTCTGAAGGCTCTCCGAGGCTCTTGGAGGGCTCTTGTTGGATCATGCGCGCGCTAAAGGGACCCTGCTCTTGGGAAGAGTCTCCCGCGACTAAAATCCTCTCCTCTGAATATCTCGTTTTGGCTCCTGGCTGGATTGTGCTCGCTTGTAGTACAACTTTAGTACTGGAAATGCCTCGTTTCGGCTCCTGGCTGGATTGTGCTCGCTTGTAGGACAACTTTAGTACTGGAAATGCCTCGTTTCGGCTCCTGGCTGGATTGTGCTCGCTTGTAGTACAACTTTAGTACTGGAAATGCCTCGTTTCGGCTCCTGGCTGGATTGTGCTCGCTTGTAGTTCAACTTTAGTACTGGCAATGCCTCGTTTCGGCTCCTGGCTGGATTGTGCTCGCTTGTAGTACAACTTTAATACTGGAAATGTCTCGTTGCGGCTCCTGGCTGGATTGTGCTCGCTTGTAGTTCAACTTTAGTACTGGCAATGCCTCGTTTCGGCTCCTGGCTGGATTGTGCTCGCTTGTAGTACAACTTTAGTACTGGAAATGTCTCGCTTCGGCTCCTGGCTGGATTGTGCTCGCTTGTTGCGCAAAATAACGTTATCGATTTTTTCCTCCTTATCGTTTTACAAGTCAAACGCATCATCGCGAATATCGCGGGCAAGTGCTTACATAAATCGACCACGCGGGGTTATTATACAAACCCAACTGGAACTAGCGAAAGAGCTACAACTAGAGCTGGGGCTGGGGCAGGAGCTGGAACTAGAGCTACAACTAGGGCGAGAGCTACGAGTAGAGTTGGAGCTGGAGCTAGGGAGAGAGCTACAAGTAGAGCTCCAGCAGGAGCTGGAATTAGAACTAGAGCTAGAGCTAGGGAGAGAGCTGCAACTAGAGCTACAGCTGGAGCTGGAGCTAGCCAGAGCCAGGGAAAGAGCTACAACTTGAGCTACATTTTAGAGCCAGGGAAAGAGTAGAGAGCTACAACTAGAGCTAGAGCTGGAGCAGGAGCTAGAGCTCGGGAGAGAGCTACAGCTGGAGCTAGAGCTCGGGAGAGAGCTACACCTAGAGCTACAGCTAGGGCTAGAGCCAGGGAAAGAGCTACAACTAGACCTAGAGCTCGGGAGACAGCTAGAGCTAGACCTCGGGAGAGAGCTACAACTAGCGCTGGAGCTGGAGAGGTGCGAGAGCTGGAGAGAGCTACAACTATATAGAGCTGGAGCAGGAGCTAGAGCTCGGGAGACAGTTATAACTAGAGCGAGAGCTGGAGCTAGAGCGCGGAGAGAATTATAACTAGAGCTAGACCAGGGAGAAAACTACAACTAGATCTGGAGCAGGAACTAGAACTAGAGCTCGAGAAAGAGCTACAACTAGAACCAGAGCTCGGGAGAGAGCTACAACTAGAGCCAAAGCTAGAAATTAGAACCAGATCCACAATTAGAGCCGACGACAATATGTACGCCATCTACTTTATCGCCGGTTACAACCATAACAACAAGTCCTATAAATTACAGATGCCAGAGCGAAGAATATAGATGGGTAAGAGAGTGGAAGGCGAGGGGGGGTAGAGAAGGAATCCCAAGCGAGTGAACGCACGCGCACGCACGCACACATGCACCCATCCACCCCCACACACACACAGACACAGACACACACGCACACACACACACACACACACACCCACGCACACACACAGCCACACACCCCCACACACACACACACCCACACCCACACCCACACCCACACCCGCACCCGCACCCGCACCCGCACCCGCACCCGCACCCGCGCACCCACACCCGCGCACGCGCACGCGCACGCGCAGACACACACACGCACAGACACACACACACGCACAGACACACACCGACACACACACAGACACACACACAGACACACACACACAGACAGACACGCGCACGCACCCCCACACACCCACACACACAGACACACAGACACGCACACAGACACGCACACAGACACGCACACAGACACGCACACAGACACGCACACAGACACGCACACAGACACGCACACAGACACGCACACAGACAGACACACAGACAGACAGACACACAGACACACAGACACACACACACACACACACACACACACACACGCAACACAGACGACACACAACAGACAACAGACAACAGACAACACACAACACACACACACACGCAACACAGACGACACACAACACACACACACAACACACACAACACACAACACACAAACATACAAACACACAACACCCAACACCCAACACCCAACACCCAACACACACACACACACACACACACACACACGCAACACAGACGACACGCAACACACACACACACACACAACACAGACGACACACAACACACACACACACAACACACACAACACACAACACACAACACACAGACACAAACACACAAACACACAACACACAACACACAACACACAACACACAGCACACAACACACAACACACACCACACAGCACACAGCTCACAACACACCCACACCCACACGCCCACGCACAACACACACAACCGGCGCGGACACCCACGCGGAGTGCGCACGCATATTTACATATCTAAATCACTCTGTTTTGCACTGCTTTGATGCTGACCAGAGTATCGCTGTCATGTGGGGTTATCCGGTCCTTTAATTATTATAATCTATGACTTCGAATAAATCTATCTATGATCCATTATAAAAATTAATATGAACGATAATTAAGTGATCCATCTATCATTCCGAAATTTAACATTACTATTGATATAACTTTCTATTATAAAGAATTTTAAGAATTTATAAAAAAAAATAAGATTCTTTTTGAATTCACAAACAATAAGAAGAATAATAATAATATCAAGAGCAAGGGCAATATTACGAATAATAGTAATTTAATAATCGTCTCGAAAATGAACTAACTGTAAATTCCAACATAAATAATAAACCCACGAATTCGCCTCAATATCGGAGCCAAGAATAATAATAACGATAATATCATTAGTAAGCGTAAAAACAACAAGTAGAATAATAAGAATATCAATAATAATAATAATAGCATACTAATAATTTCAAGCATATCTAATAAATATAATCATCATAATCACTCCGACCCTACCCTATAATAGAAATTTCCAGCAGCAAGCAAGACAAGATAGAGGACAAATAACATATCATTTGATTATCTCCCAATAATTGATTCTCAGTTTTTAAACTCCCATATACCACCGGAATTCAATGAATATCAATAAAAAGATAAATTATCATAGAAATATCTTTTTATTCATTCTTTCATGATCATATTAAATAAATGAATACTTCAAATACGATATATCCATCTAATATTATCATTATCAAATCATCTTATAAATCCATTTTCCTATTCTCGACGAGTTCTCAATAAGTATACCTCCAACTACAAATGCGTAAAAATCAAGAGATAACAAGGATTAAAAAATACAATAGTAACCAGCACAAATTTTGCTTATCATATTCTTCTTATTTCTTAAAATTCGTGATAGAAACAGTAGTCGTGCTAATCAGAGAGGAAGATAAAGAGAGAGCATAGACGAGAATTTTGAATAGAGAAAAAATGAAGAAAATAGAGAAACAAAATATGAAATCTACAGAATCGAGAAAATAAAGAATAATACGAGATATGAATGAGAAGAGAGAAAGAGAAAGAAATCCCCTCCCCCTCTCTTTATCCCCCCTCCTCTATTTCTTCTATAGTCTTCCTTCTTTTTTTCTCTAGCCGCTCTCGTATAATTCTTTTTCATTCCTTTATCTCCCCCCTCTCCTCTTTCTCTTTCGTCGCTTCCCTCTCCTCCCTTCTCTTCCCTCTGTCTCTCTTTCTATCGCTCTCTGCCATCGCACTCCACGTCTTCCCGCCCCCGCTTCTCCTGTATTTGGCACCTTAGATGCGTTCTTACCCCTCTTGAACCCTTCGCGGAGGCGGCCATGACATTTTGGGAGCTGCCCTGAGATACCGGGGCGGGAGTGCGGGCGGCATCAATTCTTACTCTTTGCCTTCACCACCACCACCACCACCACCGCCGCCGCCACCCCTTCGCCTACAACTGGGAGGCTTCCAAGCAGCCTTGAAGAAAGTGGAACCAGCACCATCCAACCAGAATTTTGTGCAAGGTTTTCTTGACTTAAACAATTCTGCTAATACGTTTGGTCAAAAACTATGACTCCCAGGCTTTTTGAGCTCACCACAGAGAGATGACGCCATCTCCTCCACCTTGTACGGCTTGTCGACCGAAATGTCCTCCCTTCGCAGCTGCATGGCTGTCACAACTGCAGTGTCTAGCTGACACGAAAAACCGAGACGAGCGCAGCATGTCAGGACTTGACATCCCAGGCAGTGGCATGACGGCTCACTTCGCAGACTGCGCATGAGGAGCTTCAGACTCTGACCTTGAAGTCCAAATGAAGGCTTCCGAAGATCCAGACCTGGCTCAAGCGCGCACTACCGTGCACTTAACGTGCGTGCACGACCATCGCGTGGAGTACATGGCTTCCCCTGAACCTCCCTCTACTGCAGGCTGCTCCAAGAAGGGCCTCGGCAAAGAGGAAGATGATCAAGAAGGATCCTGACCATTCTGCCCCCGCATACCCTCACAATGCTCAGACTTGGATCTCCATGCAGACTTCAGTCGGACTGGTTTGTTCTCAGTTTGAGAACTGGAATGCAGAATCTTGAGCAGGCAGATCAGGCCTACTAAAAGCTTGAAGAAGTGGCCCGCCAATTTCCACGCACCCAACTCTGACCTCAGGAGCTTCACGCGCGAAGACTGTTGTGAAAATCGTCCACTAGATCCCTGCCACTTGGTTCACTGCTGGCCAAAGAAGCGTGCCCAGCCACTTGTTTGCGCACTCACATAGAGCAGCAAACAACATCCTGTGCAGCTCTCCAGGGGTGTGATTCAGGGTCTCGGCATGCAGAGTGTGTGTCCCCATGTAGGAACCTGTCCCGGGCCCTGCCCCAAATCATTCGTCCTGCGAGGAAGCGGAAGAGGATTCCGAGCAGTAGCAGTGGTGCTGTCTCGGTGCCAAACGACCCAAGCTTTGTTCACAAACATTTCGCGAAGCTGAGGGATGCATGTTAAAGCCGGACAGCATTCAAACTGAACAAGACCTACCCGGCTTTGCTTTAACCAGGTTTGTACACGAGTGGATCGAAAGCTCCGCTGGTGCAGGCAGAAGCTTCAGCAGCGAGCAGCGTGCATGATGCCATTCGCAAGCCCGGCATTCTGCATTCTCTTCTCTTAGCCGACCTTGGCCCTCGAAACAAGTTCAAAAGCTTCAGGTGAGAGTTGACTCGTTCGCAGTTTCCACAGAGCCGTTACAGCCGTGGCGAAGCCTTATGTGCAAATGGGACGTCGGAGCCCTTTCTGTGAGCTCCCGGCCGAACACACCCAACCTCGGTTGTCGAGCCAAGCCTGCAACAGCTTCGAATGCGTACTCCCCTCGCCGACAGAGCTCTGCACTACCCTTGCCATTGCTGCCCATGCCTCTTGCAGCGTTCTGACTGCCTGGTCCTGCACAGCTTTCGCTTCCGGGTGACAGCTTTGACTGACACGCTGTGCGAAGTGACTGCCTGCTAACATGAGAACTCACATGGTCTGTCCTGAATGCCCACCATGGAATTTTTGCAGTCGTGCAGGTATTCCACATCGTAGCCCTGTCCAGGCATTGACCGACTCTTCTTCTCGAGATTTGATCTAGTGAATTGCCGCTCGCGTCACTGCGGCAAGTACTGGAAGGACTCGTTGCCAGCATTTTCAGCGTTTGTGAACAAAAGTGCTGCTTAGCTTTCGCTCTGTTTTGCATAGTCGGTGCTTCACCGGACACATTGAGTACATCGACAGTGACTCGCCTTGCCACGCAAGGTGCCTGCCGATCCTTCGAGTGTCAGCGGTGTCAAGTTTGGCACCTTGCAATAAGGAAAGCCCGAAAGAGACAGCCACGACACTGCTATGGACACTTCTGCACTAGCCTGACGGATGGATGTTCAACAAGCAGAGGCTACTCGTGTAGCTTCTTCAGTATGGCTTGAATTGCTTGCAGGTTCTCACCACATGCTTCAGATGTCTTCCACGGCCCAGCACGTAAGTCTCAGTGGAACGTGGTTGATCTTAACATCAATTTCCTCCCAGCGCCTCAGCTGTGAGCAAGTATCCCCACAGCCACCGAACCGGACTCAATGCTGGCACCATCCAGCCTGTCCAGACATTAGACAGTTGCCTATGGCTGTTGGATGCTGATGGGCACACCAGTTGTACCATCGTTCACAATATGCAGCACAAGTTCCACGTCTAAGCCAACCATTGCGTTCGACATGCTAGCAGCACATCTGTGACGTTGGCAGGTGCAGCAAGGATGAACTTGCAAGAAAACAGACCTCGTCCTTCAAACATACTGGCCATCTCATTCAGCTGTGGCCTGAGAGAGCAGGCAAACTAGTTGTGCTCCGGACAGAATGCAAAACTGCCGGACATGATGAATGAAGGAGGTTTCAGCATCTTTGCACTGTTCCTAATACGAGCTAAGCGAAGCAGGAACCCTAGCTCCTGCAAGATAGACACACTTGTAACTGTGCCTTTCCCTTGCATGCCCATTCAAAGCCAAGAACGCTTGCGAGTAACATATGCTGTGTTTGACCATGGCTTCGGAAAGCCCCGCGCTGTCCCTACCCACCACATGAGGACCTGTCTACACCTGTAGCAGTAGCAGTATCAGCAACAGAAGAGGAAGACGGTGCTGAAATTGCAACGGAAGCACGCTCACAAAAACACCGAATTGTTAAGACCCACACACACAATAATAGCTTGGCAAATTATGGTTGTAATGTTGGTAACCAATTACAAATCAACCGACTCGACTAGATTTAGATGACCGATAAGACCGAGGGGGCGGGCGCGGGGTTGTCTTACATGCAACGGTGTTGTACGACTAAAAGCTACTGGCACTTGTAGAAGGACTCATGCTTCCTGTATTGCTTGTGCGATCAGCCTTACGACGACGAGTCCTACTAGTAACTAGTAAAACTATGACTGCTCAACAGTACCAGCACTAGCAGTACATTAACGTGCTGTCCCCAAGTTTTGCCTGCTGGGGGCAGGGGGATTTTCAGTTTCATTGCTTTTGAGGCACCAGCACAGGCGCCATGCAAACGTGGAATAGCAGTACGGTTCAGAGATAGCGGACCTACACAAAGCGCTTCTGACAGGCTGACAGGGGTAGCCACAACATCCTGATTGACGGGGCCGAAGTTACAACTATGCAAACTAGCGGCAACAATTGCCAAAGGAACCCACGATCCAGAAATAAGCAGCATGAGATCTTCGCAAGAAACTGCTTATGGCACTACATCACTCTCTTAATTGCTGGCCGTGTGCAGAAGGAATAGCAGGGAAACCACCAAACTCGTGATTGCGACATGACCGCACTAGTGACGCAACCAAACAAAGAATTCATCATCAGCAGTGCAGCCTTCATGTCCAGCGCTCTAAGTCCGACGCTGGTAGACGCCGGCTGTGCAGAAGGAGAGGAACGACGTAACAACTGCGCTCATCTGCGCTGCGCCTGGCGAGCAGCTTGAAGGTCGACGCCATATCACAGCTGCGCTGTGGCAGGTTAGTTCCCTTCATTATCTCTCATTAAGGAAACTTTGGCTCCATGAATTTCTGCTGAATCGCGGAGATGGTCTGTAATATTGCACCTCCCTTTACTCAGGGTTTGCAGAGTGAGTAACTAGTGTGTAATGAGTGCACAGTAGTGTGTGCCTGCTTCGTATTCACACGAAATCGCGTGATAGAACAGTTGACATATTGCACATACCCCTCGCCCTCACATGAACTCTCATGATCACAGACGTGCACCGGCGCACTAGAACTCTCATCAGCCTGCGGTAGTTTGCGGAGTTGGCATGTGAGTTGGGTTAGCAAGAGCCGAATTATGACAAGGCAACTGGAGACTGCAGTCAGCACCAGGCTCGTGCACCCGTTTAGCACATTTGTCTGGACAGCCTCAGTCGGATGATTCGTCATACCCGGGACGTCATCCAACGATCCTACTACGGCTGCGATAGCCATGACATGTTCTCGTTGGTCCACCTGGTGACAGGATGATGCTGAAGATGTAGTTGAGGCCAAAGATCTCAGCATGTCAGACAATGTCGAAGACTCTCTCAGGAACTCAGGCTGCAGACTCTTCAGGTTAGACCATGTCCTGGGGTTCCAGCCGCGAAGACAAAGGCCCAAGACCCCGCAAAGAGCTGGCGCCTTGCTATAGTCGGACAACGTGTTCTCATGCCGAGCTCAAGGGTGCTCCATGTTCGCCTGTCTGCCAAGGCCCGAGCAAGGATACCTGGCTGCCACTCGCATAGCCATAGGCTGCTGCAAAGACTGCTGACGACAACGTGACCTCGACGTCAGGGTGCGCCATCGGCTCTCTTTGCGAATTCATGGCATCCACATTGCAAGGGCGGCCTCGATGCAAGCTGTTAGATCCTTGGCCACGAAGTAAGCAACCATCGGCATCCCGACCTGCGGCGAGTGTGATCTCTGGTGTTTGCGGCCGCACCAAGAACTCGTGAGACACTGGGAAAAGTAGAACAAGCTGATCTTTCTGATAGCTAACACACGGGACTTCTTCAATTCAAACATCCGAAGTCTTCACAGGTGCATCACCACATTTGGTGCGGTCTGACCGTCGATGGCGTGTCAGCACCGCAACGTCTACGATCATCCTGAAAAACATCCGAAGCTCCTTGGGCCTGAACAGCAGATACCACCTTTGACTGAGGAGCGCTCTCTTGCTTCTCGCCAGGTGGTGAGTAAATCAGCGCCTGGATTGGCGCAGCATGAGCAATCACGCTTGCAGGTGCCAACATGCTGCTTGATCGTAGTCCAAAAAATCATCCGATGTGACGGAGGAAGAACGGACTGTATCGTGTTGCACCATGTCCAGGAATGAGACGACATCCCTTTTAGCAAGGCAATAGGTTCAAGGCCTGTGGCTCGAAAGCGTCGCTGTGTAATCTCGTGACAGTTCGTCCTTTAAGGACTATAGCTGCCTCCGTCTTGGTTATGCTTTAGACCCGCCTCTGATATTCGCCTCTCATATCAACAGCATTCGATGTGGCAGAGACTCCAAAGAAGCGGTACATCCATGGAAGGAGCGACCCTCCAATCCAAACGCCCCAAACGCTTGCCACACCGCTCCGGGCCCCCGGCCGAAGACTTGTTGCGCCGCAACACCCTTCGTGGGTGCGCATAGAAGGAAAGGGCTGGGAGCTAGCATGTTGGGAGTGCTCCTGTACGAGTAGAGCCTTTGAGTTAATGTAAAGCCGTCAAGTCTGCTGGCCACATGCCCTGGGACCCTCCGGACCTGAAGCAGCATGAGGAAGAGCGCAGCCAGGGCTGACTGCATCAGAAACTGGTCCTGTGCAGGCAGAGCACTCATGCGACCAGGAAAGTGACCTGCCGCGGAGTCAGACTTGCGCAACTGCGTTCTCACTCAGTCCAGGCGGTTGTAGGTGAGGATCATGCAAAGCAGCAGCACAGCCACACAGCACAGGCTGTAGTTAATGGCCAGAGAGACGTACCTTGGAATCGCTTGCGCCGACTGCAAGGAATAAGTGCTGCCATTGCTCACAATGTGAGGTATGTGATGACATGAAGCAAGGACGGGGGAAGTCGTGATATGTTTATGTCACTTAAGCTCTTGGAACTTACTGACTTGCACGGATGTGCCAGAGACCAGCGGGGTTCGGCCCGACTCTGCATTCCCGTCGTCCCGTCATGCTCAATCTCATGGAATCGACCATGCAAGCTGCTGAGAGCCACGCGCCCTGATTGTTTGCAGCATGGAGCGGTCCATGTAGATCAAGACCTTGCCAGGGATTCGGCATCCGGCGCTGAGCCTTGCTGCCTCGAGCAGTCTACACTTGTGGGCAGTGGCAGTGGTCAGATGGTTTGAAGACTGTAACAAGTCCCGAGACTGTGGCGGCCCGGAAGAAAGGCTGGCGAGTGCGACGGAAGATGCTGGCCGGCAATACCACCTGCTCCACCTTGTCCTGCATGTTCAAGCCCATGGGGAGCCCCCTTTTCGCAAGACACACTGCTCCGTGAGGCGAACATACGTCTGAAACATCACCTCATATTAGCACTGTCTGGCCCTCATCGAATCGGTTTCTCCTGCAAAGCCGCGCAGGATTTCCATGCACTTGCGCAAACCTCGCACGCACACAGCAGACAGTATCACAAAGTTTGGTAGGGTGCGCCACAATACGGCAAGAACGCGCTTCCAAGCGGCCTCACAACATGCAGACAAAACTTCTGCGCAGTGCAAGAAGATACACGCTCTCAAGCAAACTAGCTGCACTTTTATCTTATCTTCCAATGTCTTGGGTGCAAACGGGCCAACACTTCCGAAGTCTTTCGACAGCATAACTCTAAACTGTTGCTGCTTGAGGAGGCTTTTAAAAGATTGTGCCTCAGACAAGCAGCAATGTCGTTACAGTTTTGCAATGAACAAAGGAGTAAACTTAATTTCACTTACGTTGCGCTGCCAGCATTGCCTGTCCTCCCAAACGTCAGTCCTGTCCCCTTGTGCCCAACAAGCGCGCCCATGTTATACATCCAACATATGAGATATGTACATACCCAATATGCACTCATGCAGATCTTGGGCAGCCTCAGGATCATTGATGGGTGGCTGAATGGCGTCCAACCTTCAGGAAGGGCATGCATAGAGCGGGACAGCTTGCTTTCTGAGCTTGAAGAAGAGGGAGAAGCAGCGCCAGAGACTCAGAGCAGGCGATGGGTGCAAGCAGATGGCTGGTACAGAGACTTCCATGGACGACATGATACATGCAGGGGCTCAAGGATCTGAGTGAAAGACAGAATGTCCGCAGGATTGGTGTTGTTTGAGAAGGTCACCTGGCAACGAGGCATAGCCTGCCCTGAGATTTTTGTTTTGAACATGCTATTAACGGCTAAGGACAGTCGTGACAGACGATTCAGGGAAACTGGGGAACGGTGACCTTTGGCGGAAAATTTGGCAAAACCATGGCAGCTTCACATGCAAGCGGGTCTTGAAGTGCTCGACAGCGTCCTGCACGTGATTTCTTGATCTTCCCTTTATGCAAACATCTGCGCCCGGACTGTGACTTAGCACAATCGCATCATCAACCAACGTGAATTCCACCATCACTACCGGGCCGGTGTTGATGCCAATAGGTTGGCGCGAGAAAAGGCGCGATCTTGGAGAACCAGCATTCTTCAACGAGTGTTCCGGCCCATGCCTCCGTGGGACCAGCATAGACCAAGCAACCGCCGTAGGCCAGCCTTACAAGCAAGCTCGAGAATAATCAAGAAAGCAATGGTAAAGTCGAGTTTGCCTTCACGAAATGGGGAGCAGCACAGCTTGCTTTGTGTGAGTCTCTGGCACCTGCTATGCTCTCGGCTCCTGGCAGCACCAGATCGTCAAAAAGCCGCAGTGTCTCGTAGCGCGGCTGATGAATGACGGCGACGACCTGCCCATTTAAGTGCAGATACTGCGCACACTCCATGACAAATGCCTCTGCTAGCCATCGATGTTCTTCGCTCAATAAAGCCAACCACTGTAGAACTGTGCCCCGCGCTGTAGAATTCAGCCTTGCCTGGGTAACCACAGGCATGGCGAGCCACTACAATATACCAGTGTTTCGACCTCGAGGTAGCTCTACGAAATCCAGCATGTGCGAGCTGAATAGGCTGACATGCTTGCTGTCTTCGTTTCTACACGATGTGGCAAGATGCACAGACACAACAACAATAAGCATTCAACAGCGTGTCTGCGCAGTTTGTTCGATGCACTCAGTTCCGGCTTTGCTGTTAAAGCCTACGAATCTTTCAATCACCCTGTTCAAACTTCCAGGGCGCAAGCAGCTGCACCGTTCAGGCATCGAACGACCTGGAAGGTTGCTCAGGCGTGCTTGACAGAATGCGACGGGCGCATCTAGTGCTTCGAGTCTTCAAGTCGCTGAGACAAAACGGCATCCCAGCATATGTCATCACGAACATAACTCCAACGCCCGAATCGTCTGAACATGCATTCAGAAGTGCTGCGACTGCAGCTGTGCCGCCTCATGACTTGTGGTGCTGTCAAGCCCACTGGTCGGCTCGTCTGCAAAGAGGAGCAAGGGCTGGGCCACCAGCTCCATGCCCTTAAACGGCACATGCGAAAGACTTCTGGGTCAGCTACCTTCTAGGGTACCCTCAACAAGAGCACCTAGTTGCACACATTCAGGGAAGTCTTGTACTGCACGTGCTGCACGAATCAGATGCTTACCGGCCGCGGTCACTTATGCAGGTTATCGCTTGGAACTATTGTTTTTCAACGCAGCCTTGCCGTTCACTTGGCTTTCCGAGGAAGCTGCAATGGAGACTCGCTTCCTGGGACGCGAATGACAAATTTGGTTGACCGCGTCTGAAAGCTGCTGTTGTCATGCTGCTTGCAGCCTGTACGGATCTGGCTCGGGGACTCGCTGAATATGTCCCGATATGTCTATGAGAAAAGGGCCTCTGCCCGCCGGACACTCCACGTCGTTCAGGAGTCCCCACCCGTGCCTGGACAAGACTTGCTTGCACATCTAGCAGCTTTCGATGCATCGTGGTAACAAAGACTCACATGGCAGAAACTCTCGGCCCTGGACATTTAACAGGCTGCTGAGATTCAGATCCTTTGCAACCTGAGAAAGAGGGACGTGCGCAGTCGGCAGACTAGCTGTAGAGCCAGTCCATTTTTTTGCTGGGTGCCCTGCAGCTGTCACACATGCATCCACCTGGTACACATCTGCAATTGCAATCGGCTGACGCTCGTCATGACCAGAGAAGGCAGAAGCTGTCTATATGGTCCCCATGCTAGGCCTCCTCGCGTGGACGTCCA
The DNA here is from genome assembly GCA_905221615.1 of Symbiodinium sp. CCMP2592. Classification (NCBI taxonomy): domain Eukaryota; class Dinophyceae; order Suessiales; family Symbiodiniaceae; genus Symbiodinium; species Symbiodinium sp. CCMP2592. The sequence goes on from CAJNDT010004846.1 coordinate 14,025, forward strand.
GCTGGAAGCCTCAAGGAGGCCTCTGCAGCGAGCGGAAGTCGACCGTCGACCTACTGCCGCCTTTGCAGGTAAAGCTCAGAGGTGCCACCTGGAATCGCAGGTTCTCCGCCACCGTGAGCTCTCCGTGAAGGACATCATCCTTCCAGGCCGACCAGGCAGTGAGGTGAGAAGGTGCTGCTGTGCAAAGCTCCTGATTCAAGGAACCCTGTGACATACGCGTTTCGCATGGCGCCTGCGGCACAAATCCTGTGACGTTCTGCAGAAACCTGGCATGCTCTCCGGCTTTGACATTCTGCGACGAGCTGGTTCTGCAAGCTGCCACCAAGGCCAGGGCCTGAGGTCGTCAGCAGGCCTGGCGCCACAGGGCACGGCGCTGGCACAGTGGCACTGTCCGCAGTATGTCTAAAGCCAACGCTTGCCGTGACCGTTGGGAACTGTGGGACAGGCCTGCCACCCACCGTCAACTTGCCCGAGACACGGCCGTAAGAAGCACGGCCTTGTGGACATCTCTTTCGAAATGATGTCTGTGTCTTTACCACTTGGGCAGCTTGGGAAGTCTCTCTCCCAAACACTGCGCTTGATTCTGGGGACTAAGTTTAAGTTCTCGACCACTGAGAACTCCGAGCAAGGTCGTCCTGGCGTCTTGTTACTCACCGTGATCCCTCAGAGGTGATGATGTGCCCAGGTGTTCTCACTTGTTCGAGTGATTTCGAGTGGTCATCATCCCTGCAGCATTGAGATTTCAACATTTTTCAATTTTTCAACATGCGCACAGGTGTGCACCTCTCGATGACATGCCAACGAAGTCAGATCTTGAACGATCTCCAGCGCGTATTGGTGCCAGCACAAATGACAAGTTGATTCCAACATGTCGAGGCCACTTACCACTGCCAGAGGGTCCCATCACCTCGGTGCACTGCTCGCTCTAAGGAAAACCACGAACCGAGTGCTCAAACTTGGGCCTTGTGTGTCTATCAACCTTGCATGTGCTCAACACTGGACCTCCACTGAAGTCATGCATCAAGATCAAGATTCGTCGGCAGCAGCTTCTAAGGCGTTGGCAGCCACCCGCCGCCCCGCATCAATGGTGAAATCTATCTCCTCAACGCCAGGCCAGAAAAACAGCGAGCTTGGCTAAAGTTTTACCAAGCCATTCATATAGGGGCCTTAACAACTATGGTATGATGGGCCCCACGACCCTAGTCTAATTCTTAAGGCCCCTTTATTACATCGGGCGCCCTGAGCGAGCCTTAAGGAGCTTCTTCCCATCGGGCAGCTCGAAGCCAACGTCCTGCAAAAAGCGAACTCCTTGTACCGGAACCCCATCAATCTAACGAGGAACCCCCAAAATAGTATAGGTAATTACTTAGGTCCCTGTAGTAAGTGCCCAGTGAAGCCCGAAGATCTTGGGCGTGTGAGGAGTCTTCCCGCATCTGTGTCGCGCCTCCAGGCGGAAGGAAACGCCTGGCAGTGTTGATACTGGCCTGAGTCAGCAGTGCAGGGTAGCTGATCGGCTAACCCCGCTTAGAATCTGCAATTTACAGCCTTGTTGGCTTGCCTCGGTGCTGCTGCTGCTGCTGCTGCTGCTGCTGCTGCTGCTGCTGCACACTTCTAGAGATGATACCGTCATAGTTTAGAGACTTGACACGATCCACTCTCAAGCCGCAGCATCGACGACGACGATCGCTGGCCTGTCTGCTCGAGCTGCGCCAGCTGAAAGGGACACTATATGCAACGCTGCAACGTTGCGCTCTCTACCAAAAATAACCGCACCGTCCGAGCCTGGATTTGTGGGCGAAGTCCCGCCGCTCGAAGGCGACGCGCCCGAGGCCGAGGCCGACTGTCACAGTGCATTCCATGTCGCTGCAAACAAGGACACAAGCCAAAATCAAAAGGGACTCTGATTGAAGGCACTTCGAAGAGCTGCCTTTCCAATTGGGCGGAAGTAGAACGGACCGACCCCGCCAAACGTACCTCCCGAACTTCGGCAGCTGCAGGCCGCTCTCGCTCCCTGGGCGCTGGCATTTGGCCAGCCTCCACAGGAAGGTCTGCGATAGGATCTTGCAGGCTTTGAATTGTAGGAACCATTTCCTACGCTTTGACTCGCAAGTTATCTCTGGCAGCTCTCTGCACGGCTGCTTACTTTGAACTAGCACAACCCTCGCCCATCTGCGCGACTCGTACAGCGCAAGTTCCCCGCGCAGTGAGCACCTAGCCTCGACCTCGGGCAGCTCGCTTTGGAAGAGTCCGACTTCTCCTCGCCTGAGCTCAAGAGGCTATGATGGGCCGTGTCAACGTCTGCCCAGCTATCTTTCGCACTCGTCTCTATAGACTCTGGTTCAACCCTGTAGAGTGAAGCCGGGGCGCTGCCAGCGCCATCTGGTCAGAAAAGGCAGCGCCACGCGGCGCTGCTGCCGGCGCTGCTCCAGCACCTGCGGAGACTCGGAGACTGGGAACTTGCGTGCCTCGTCTTGGACATCTATCTGACCAGCTGGAGTGTTCGTCTTGTTGCGCTAACAACCGATAGGGTTGTCTCTGAAACCCCTCTTTCATGCCAAGTGCACAGCATCATAAACCTTCCAAATGCATCCGACATGCTCCACAGTCACGGCTTCGTTTCTTTCGCAGCATCTGGATTCGTGAAACGGTGAGACTGAGCTACGCAAACAAGGGTTCAGGGGAGTTGCCTCGAGTTTGGACACGGCAGTGTCTTGCAACATGAACTGAGAGAATATGCTGACACGTGGTCATCAATTGCACGAGTGAAACTGCAAAGGCGCAAGAGGTAGCAGCGAGGAATGCGTATGCACGATCTAGCATAACTACCCAACCAATCCTCGGTTTGCTTCGGATGCTGCCTCCTGCGCCCTGTGCATCTACGCTGCACGCCCTCCAACACGCTTCGTTCGCCGGTTGACCGGCGAGGCTGGGCAGGGCGAAAGAGAAGAACAAGAAGTTGAGAACATAGTCTCCATGATATGACTGGTTCTTCCGATGTGACACGTAAGTCTTTCCTGCATTGTCTGCAGTGTTCAGGTGTGCCAAAGGAGAGTGCGAATCTCATGCAGTAAGTTGTAAACGTACCACAAAGCATCGTGGCGCAGGATCGGAGGCACTCTTGAGGTCCTGGGTTCCCGACTGGGCGCTTGCTTCTTCTTGCCAACCGTCCGCAAGAGATCCTCGAGGGCCGCTAGAAGCCACAGAAAAAGGCGAAGAGAGGAGCCCGAGCCCGAGCCGCTGAGCCCGGGAGCGCCTGGAGCCTCCAAGGCCCCGGCCCCGGCCACCGGCTCCGGCGGCCGCATCCGCTCGGCCTTGGTCTCCCCACTGTTTCGACTGCAGCAAGGCGCAGCCGCGGCGCAGCACAGAAACCCCACTGGCCTCTGCTTTGAGCTGAATGTCGCGGACGTACTGAAAGATGCTCTGATTGCACAGCTGCGCCTGCACAGGTACCCCAAAAAGAGCATGGGAATCCTGCCCAAAAGAGATCACGCAGCCCACGTTTCTGTAGAAGCATGTCAACATCAAAACTGTCTTGACCACGGGGCTCGCCCGCATTGGGATGTCTTCCTTTTCCAGGAACTCGAGCTCTTCCCGCTGGTCCTGAAGGAAAAGGGCTAAGGGCACCTATTGCAAGCTTCTGGAGCATTGAGCATGCATGAACACTCTGTTTGGATATTGTGTTCAAGCGGTCGAAGAGTTGGCAAGAGTCCTTATAGGCTGCCAGCAGCTCGGACACCTCATTACGGCTGCTTTCTTGTGTGGCGCCGGCCCTTGACTGAGCAATACACGACTCAGCCACGGGCGGTTGGTACTGGACGCAAACGCCCGGCTAGGACCTGGCAGCTGTGCAGGTTGCATCGAGGCCTCTGGATTTCTACCTGATGACGACGATGAAAGCTGTAGCACTGTCCCCTTCGACCACGAGTCTATTTTAGCTATGAGTAGATGAGAGAAGGAGCCTTTGGCTCTATTCTTCAGAGACATGTTCCCTGCAGTTGCCTGCTTCAGCGGCACGGGATACGGATTCTGGATGAAGGACCTGTGACAAGGCGCAAAGAAGGCGACATCGCTGAAACTTGTACTGTTCCGGTGATTGACCGTTTCATACCCCTTGCACCCGCCCTTGCGGGCTCTTGTGTGTTTCTTGCGCGCACACGAGATGGTTGCAGAAACCTACAACGGCAGCAGCAGCAGCAGCAGCAGCCGCAGCAACTGCAGCTTCCAAACTGAATCGGGGTTTTGTTGCCTTCCGGATGGCATTACATAGTTTCTATTGATCATTATTTCTTCAATGCTTTCCCAGGAGCTCCAATTCGTCACGTGCTTCCATCTTTAAAGCATCGACACCTCGGGCTGAAAGTCTCGGACAGGATGAGTCGCAGCCGCTTGTCAGTCCTGCTTCGATTTTCGACTCTGTCATAGAAGCTGCACTAGGCACCGGGCGGTTGATAGCCTTGAGGTCGCGCCGCTTACTTCTTTCAAGGTCGGCTTCCGCACCTAGTTTGCAACACTGCTCCTCTGCGAGCATGATTGGCTCACTCCAACCCCGCAACACCGGGTGCACTCTTTTGCACACGGCTTGGTATGTTATAAGGAAAACGATCTCGTGCATCCAAGGACAATGGATGCTTGGCCTCTGTTCAGGCATCTGTCCAAGACTGGGGCTGATGCCTTTCTACTCTTGCTCTGGTGATGTCCTCTTTTGCAGATGCCAGCCTAGCTCTAACATCCTGAAACACTCAGCTGGTAAAGCTACTTGGCATCCGATCGAGATTGCCGAAAGCATGTGGAAAGCTGCTGCACGAATCGAGACCTCCGAGAATGTCAGAGACTTTGAATATTCGCGAAACATCATTGTCCTACTGAGACACGATGATCGGCTGCATTATCTCCATGCTCCGGCATGGATCGGCACGGCCTGTTTCACAGGCTGTAGTCAATATCCGAGCTACACAAAGGCTGCACAGCGACTCCAAGCTTGTCTGGGATAGCCAGTGCGAGATGTCTGCTGGCACCAACAACGATTCCTGCATCTCTGCAGATCGTGATTAGCAGAGGTGCACGAGACTGGCGAACCTTAAAATGCCCCCTCAGAGGGCGTCGCCACTCGAACCCTCTGCGACTTCCTTGTTACCGCATGGCACAGCAGCTGTACATGGACATGAAGATGTTGCTCAGTGCAGAAACAGGCCTTGGGTTGCGCGCACTTCACTCTCCAATGATTCTATGTAGCATGTTGAAGCCTTCGCAGTCAGATAAATCGCAGAGTTGTATCCAAGCGGCATCACCTTGTTTCCCACAGCATCGTGCGAGGAGTTCGCAGCTTCTGTGCACTTCGACACGTCCAGAGGCTGGTTGGCCTTCACGTCTTTTCATGAACAAGAGTTGGCATGCCACATATTATTCTTTCCTCCAGCAGCAGGTATTCATACGACACTGCCCAAAGCCGCATGTTGTTACAACTAGTACTGCTACCACCACCATTGCCGCTTGCGCACATTGTCAGGCAGCACCCTCCTGCCTTGTAAATGCCCTCGAAACTAAAATTGTTTCCTTGAACTTTCTCTTTCCAGACCTCGCGGTGCCGGAGACACGAATGGAAGAGCGACTACGATGTGTTGATGCACGCAAGGCATGCTCTCTCGACACATCAGCACCATGTTTGATATGCCCCGTGATACTTGCACCGACTTGCTTCTTTCAATGTCAGACTCGTAGACACAGCATGAGGATCTTCTTTACCAAGCGCCTTTCCGCCATCGGTGCTTGGCGTCGAGTAGATCTTGTGGTGAATGCCATCTGGTTCAGGCGGCAACTGCTGAAAAACTGACTGAACCTCCAGCTGCTAGCTCTAATCGACTTTAACCTCTTTTAACCAACGAAACGTGCACAGGATGGAGAGCGAGAGAGAGAGAGAGAGACAGAGAGAGAGAGAGAGAGAGAGAGAGAGAGAGAGAGAGAGAGAGAGAGAGGGGGATGCGGCAATTCACAGATTTCAGCACCAATGTGGGTTGTCCGCTGTGCCTGGCATGAAGACATCGGCTCGGACTCGGTCACAGGGCAACGTGTCGCCCTTGCCATCTTCGACCACGTTGTACAGCAAGCCGGCCTGAAAGGCAAGTGGAGCGATGGTGTTCAAGCCGCGGTACCATTACACCAACAGGACATGGCCTTTCCAGAAATGGGACGCGACGACGAAACCTTTACCTCAGGGGGAAAGCATGTAGCACGACTGACGCGCAGGGATACAATCAGAAACATGGCCGTGCCAATGTCCGACCACGGTGCCAGAATGCAGTTCTCAACGTCTATGGTGGGAGCCACGACATTGACTAACACGCAGCCTGTCAAGACTGTCAAGAGAATGACAGTGCAAACCAAAAGTCGATCGCTTCGTAGAGTACGACTCAACGACAGGGAAATTACAGCATCGCGCCTGGCCCGATCTTGCCGGCCCCGATTCGGCAGTTCAGCACGACAGAGGTGGGGTCTACGGTGACACCATCGAGTGTGTTCCCTGAGGTCAATGCACGGAACACATGCACCATCGATGCCGTTCGCACGAGCGACCTGCAAAGGACAAGTTGCCCGAAGAGCGCCAGTGGCATATTATACCGCATTTTTTGGGCATGCATGCTGCTAGCTAACGGCGGCGGCGCAGACTGCACGGCCAAGCGGCATTGCTGTCGCAAACTCAGATCACTCTCCAGACTCGGCTGCTGCAGTCGGAGGAAGGTTCGCAGAGCATGCGCGCTGGCGTTGGCTTCCTGATGCGGGATTGTTCTGAAACCAATCTGCAGTGAAATGAGCCATGGAGCAAGCTCGCACTTTCAGAAAAGTGTTTTACAGAATCCAACCTCGCAGACTCCGAAAAAATATCTCAGATGCCGAGGGACTGTGATGAGAAAGTTGTTTCTCATGTACCTTAGTGACAAGCTTGACATGATATGCCGAAGTTCAGCGCAGCCACGGCTAGTGCCGCAGATTAGTGGGAAGATAGACTCCATCATGTCGGAGTCGTCATGTCTGTCGAAACTGAATCGATGCAAGGTTCAGTTCTAATCGACCATAGTCCCACCAGTAGGCCTCAGGGACGGAGTGAGCCGAAAGGTTCGCAGTGGCAATCTATGAATCTGCACTCACCAGTCAGCAGTCCAGTCAGCACAACGGATTCCGTCCACGAGGGCACACGGACATTAACGACGAGTGTCTTGCTGCCCCACGTCCACACAGCCCAGTATGCCACCTGTCAGAACATGCTTTCAAGCATTCGGTTCAACCGCTGTCACAGCGGTGACATGCCTCAACACCTGTGGGACCCTGCTTGCTGTTGGCCTGTCTTCTTGAAGCTGCTCTTGAACTCTGCCATGCGATCGTAGTGCCTTAAATCTCTGCACAGGACCCCACACAGACTGCGTGGGCTCGCGCACATTCACCAGTCTAATCAACACAAGCCATATCATCATTTGCAATGCTACTCTTTTCATTGCAGCTGGTTTCCCGCATGCCAGTCTGACAACCCAGATTCAAGCAAGACTGAAGTGGCCAATCAGTGAGCACCACACTGGCATTTCCAGTGTAGCCGCTAAGGTGTAGTGCTTGATGCTTCAAGCCCAAGTTGAAGTCTTTTCTCGCTTTGTCGGTGTGAAGATGCCAACTACAAGCTGGCAGAGAGGACTCCAAATTGAGCCTTTCGTTAGTTGCCTTGTGGAGACCATGCTGCGGCGTCAACTTCTCTTCGGGACCAGGCTAAACATCCACAACAGCAACATCAACTTGATAGGACCTTTCAGCACAAGAAGTATACACCAGGCCGGGTTGCTTTCCGGCTTCGGCAGCTGTCGTGCCCTTCTTGCCCATCACCTATGCACACACTCCCGGAGCCAACCAAAACCATCCAAAACCTGCAGCCCTCAATCTTCGAGCTCATCAGCGACTCTGAACACCGCAAATGCCAGACTCGAAGCCCTGCCCAAGCAAATGGCTGAGGCAGGCACAGCAATGTAATCAGCCTGCAGCGTGACATGACAGCCCAAGAAGTCTGCGTGTCTTAATGTGTTGGCAATTGAAGCAACGGCTCATCCGAGCCCTGGCCTTCTTGAGGGTGAGAGGCATCCAGAAATGTGGATCGGAGTCCAGGCCTCGGTTTCCGCTTTCGCGTGCCCTGGTTGCAGACTTCTCAGCTCCACATGACAAGCTCGCAGTCTCTCCATGCAGACTGGTGTCAAGCTTTCTTGTCATTGAGCTCTGAGGCAAACTCTGCCAACAGAGCATCCATCAAAGCGGCTGAGACCTGAGCCACTGCTGAGCTACTCAGGATAGCCGCTTGGGATACCAGTACCAAAGGCTCTGACGGAGAACGAGCCCAAGGATGTGCCCACTTGAGCGACGTCTTTGGGTAGGTACTGCACAGCAACGTCGTAGGTGACCTTCGCCGAACACAATGTCATGGCACCACACGGAGTGCAGCATGCGCCGTCACAGCACTGTTTTCGACTCTCGGCAAGACAACCCAGAAGCCAGAAGCAATCTGGATCCTTGCCTTCTCCAATTGCATCGCATCACCTTTGGAATCGACTGCAATCAGGCCATACCTGCAATGTGGCAACAGAACCAGGGGGAAGACAAAGCAGCGAAATGCTTTGGGCTCTTTTTGTTTTCTTGTGACTCTTCCTGGACACTGCCATGCAAGCCTAGTCTGCACAATTTCGGAAGACGTCAGACTTAGATAGAGGCCGGAAGTCATCACCATGTCATCAATACTCAGGCTGCTGATGAGGTCATGAATCGCAAAATCATGCTATTGCCAGCTCCGGTTGCTGGTGCAGTGCTTCCGACTCCCACTGTTGTTTCGTGGGCATGGGCCTGCAGCCGTCAGCGTTGACAGACCCCCTGCATTTTCGTAGCTGGCTACGCTGCTCGCAACATCTCGCAACTGCACACTGGAACGTTCGTCGAAACTGCTACTCGGGACCCTTCGAAAGGATCCTCAAGGCCGCAAGTATGTCGGCGGGGTAGTCGGTCTGCTGGATACCACAAGAAGGCACGAAGATCTGGTCGCCCCAGAAAACCTGAGATGCCACTCAGAGACCAAAGAGTTCAAGGCCAGGTCTGATGCTGCATTTTGTCAAGAAACAGAACATCGACCACCCCGAACTGCTCCGTAACTGCTCGTTTGACCTCGGGGTCAGGACTTCAGAGAATCTCTGTGTACTCCTGGGCAAAGCAATCCAGAGCATCCGATGCACGCAGCACGCTTTCCAGAACCGTAATGGGCTCGAATCTGCCAGCCACTGACAGGAGACCAGGCAGCTTCACACCTTCGCGGACAGAGTAGTCGTATATAAGACTTCTTCCAGATATCTTGTTGATCCTCTTTGTGCAGACCCGTCCCGCTACAAGTAACAAGATTCTGCTGCTGAGGCTAGCTGCACTTCGCGCCAGCCCTATTACACCAACGGAACACAGCACCTGGTTTGTTGTTGTTCTCCGCACCAGGCAGGGGAGCCAAACGTGTTCCCTTCCCGGCGGTGTGGTAAATCGCCACAGATTTGCCCGCATGCCTGAGGGCAAGCATCATTAAGAATCCAATGTCATGGTAGCTTCTGTTATTGTAGACCGTGGCAATACTTCATTCAGAACATCTGCTCAGGCTGCCGCATTGCATGGGCCAAGTCGAAGCCCATCTCCTTGCCTTTTGAGCACGCCTGCCGAGCAAGAGTTGTTTGCGAACAGCACGACACGCATTTCCTTTCCTGTGGTGGCACTGCTTGCAAAGCTCAGTGGGTCAGCGGTTTCCTTGACGAACGCATAGAGGGTGCCCAGGCCGTTGCCGGCCCCACCATTCCAGTCCTCAAGACCGAAAGAGCGTACCATTCCAATCGCGTTCCCAGAGACACTTAATTGAGCACAGCTGGTCATATCGCGTTTCCTCGTGGACACAAATAACTGTGCTGCTGGATCCGGTGACTTGCCGAATGGTCTGAGTCAGCCTTGCCTGCGAAGTTCACGTTGCCAACACAAGATGATAATCAAGCGTCGCAAAACAGATTCCCGTGTAGAGAACTGGCAGCATTTCCCCACGGCTTCGCAAAAGTACTGACTACCTGTTGCCCGTGGCCTGCCAGAAGTCTTCTGCGCTCTGGTCCGAGCAGCAAATGACCACATAATCAAAACCTGAGCTTCTTGAGTACAGCCAGCAGCACAAAGTAGTGTTGAGACAGTGTTGAGTTTGGACCCATAGGAGGCCATGGGATGGCAGGCATGCAGCCGAACCGCCTTCCGGGCCTTGCATCTTGGCGATCTCTGCTAGCATGGCATCCTGCCCAAAAGGCAAACTGAGCAGCACATCGGGACGATCAAGGAGCAAGCAGTTGACGCAGAGCCAGCAGCACAGACCTGGATTTTCTGGTCTTCCATGCTGCAACGCCTCTCCCCTTCCAGGGGCTTGAGGACGAAATTGGCAGCCACCTGAGCCAGCCATCCGGGTGCCCTCCGTGCATCTCCAGCTCAGTTCGAAACACTTCGAATGACTTCATGCCTGTGCCGGGCAATGCACAGTCTGTGTTTTTCTATGTGTTGTGTCATCGAAGCGTTTCATAGTCGCTACATCGCTGCGGTGGGAATATGCCACAAGACATTTTCGGAAGTGTGTCATCGCCATCCTCCCGGGAAGGAACAACACCAACGTGGGAAGAGACACTAGCTCAGGGGACCCTTCTGGGTGGGGCTGTCGCAGGAGGAACCAACCATCTTGCAGCATCGCCACGCAGCTGCCACGGCGCTGTCCAGGCTCAAGCGAGACATTAAACGATCCGAGATGCTGCATCGCAGAGCAGTGTCCGGAAATCACACTTGCAGAGGCTGCATGCAGGTCACTCCACGGAATGATTCTTCGTTCCTAGCATCTTCATGGCTACGATGCTTGATGCCGATCCGTACATTCCGTGGCAAGTAGCTGCTGCAAGCTGTTCAGCAAAAGCTGAGTCTGGCGACGTGCCATGTCCAACTCTTCTTGGCGCGTCTGCTTGTCCATTTTCTGGCCGAGATGGAATGGAAGGTTGCGGTGCGACGGTGCAGTGTGGAGTTGAGAGAAGGCAACCGTCCCCGTGAAGACATATTGCACGATCACGGCGAGATTCCAATTCAATCACAAGCCGGCCTCTTGGCGGATGCCCTCGGCCCTATCGAACCTTGGAGCATAGAAGCACTCAAAAAGACAGTAGCTTTGGCTTGAACTCCAGAAGAGGCTGGACTCACGGTGCATCTCGATTCAGAAAGTTCTGACAACACACTGAGCACCTAGGTGACAACTTCTGTCGAAGAAGCGCAAGAAGCTTCGTCCCTTACCCTTCTCAGCACATCTCGGCACCAAGCTTTCTCTGTCGTGCAGCTGCGATGGCCTGCCGTGATTCAGAAGCTGGCGGCTTGCACATGCTACCCTTGCCTCTGAGTAGTGCCTCCCTGGCGCATTGCCTTCTCCGAGCGTACTCTTCTCTTCAAAAACCCACATCTATGCCAATGTCCAGTACCAGTAACTGGCAGTTGAGTGGTCATGCAGAGCTCAAACAGGACATGCAGCTCCCACAACCGTGTGACGCTGGCGCCAGAAGATTACTAGTACCTGATTATGGCAACTTTCAATTCTCGCATTTTTCATTCAGCGCACGGTCCTTCCAGCGCGCAGCTCCCTGCGGGATGTGAAGATGAATTGCGGTAAGCCCTGCCCAGTACAATAGGCGCTTCGCTTCGCGAAGACTGCCAACAATAATGACATGTAATCACAATCAAACCGCAGTCTCATGATTCAATCTGCAGTCACAACCAAACCTTCATTGGGCAAGCATGGGATGCGCAATTAAACCCGCAAGGCCCGGTGATGCCCGGTGCACAAAGGAGAAATGTGGCCGGCAACAAAAGCTGCAAGAGGTGATCACATCCGTACAAACGGGAGCTCAGCACTCTCTCTTTCTTTGATGAGGTGCAGGAATTTTAATCGCCTTGCTTCCGGAGGTGGCTGGCTAAACCTGACGTCGTGGCAACTCTACTACGGCTTTACTTGCTGCTGCTCCTTCGAAGACAGAGAGGTTTGAGTTCCAACTGGCCGTCACCCTGTAGGCCTTACAGGAGACAGTCGCATTTCCAGAACGCTTGGCGTGCCTGGATTCGTGTCGCCGCCACATTTGGCGGCACGAGAATGGAAAAGCAGGCTCAGGTCAAACGCTGGTTTCAGCTGGAGACTGAGACGAGTCGCTCTGCCGCGCCTGGAACCGCAAGGTTAAATACCCAAGGAGAACGAGAGCCACCACAACGGCGACAGCGCCCACAACCAACAGAAAGAGTGGGACGTCGAAGGATGTTGTAGCTGTTGCATCTTCCCCTGAGTCCGCAGCCACAATGCTTGTCGTACTCGACTCTACGTCGGGCAGGAACGTCTCATTGGGGACATTGGTGCTCTCACCCGCAGACTCGTTGTCATTCGTCTCATTGGCAAAGGCCGGTAGTGTAGAGGTTGACGTCACGAGCGTGGAAGTTGTGGATGTTGACACGGTTGTTGACAAAGTGGTTGACAAAGTTGTGGACACGGTTGTTGACAGTGTGTTGACAAAGTTGTGGACACGGTTGTTGACAGAGTGGCTGACAAAGTTGTGGATGAGGATGATGTCGAAACAGAAGACGTTGACGTCACTGTTGCAGTTGTCTCGGATGTTGATAGGGATGTGGATGTTGACCAAGATGAGGTCGATGTAGTCGTGCTGATTGTGGAAGATGTAGATGTCATTGTCAAGGTTGAGTCTGTCGTGGTCACGGATGTGGATGTCGACACAGAGGTTGTTGATGTGGTAGTCGAGGCTGTGCATTTGTCCATGATCACTAGCTTGCTGTCAGCCACCACGTACACGTAGTTAGAGTCAACCTGACTGCGGCGTCCTATGATCACAACAAGCCGGCTTAGCTATCATGAAACTTTGCACAGCACCGTGTGCCAGATCGGCAAACTGCTGACATAATATGGAACTAGAATCGCAGAAACAGGATTTGCAAATGCCTTTTTCTGGGCTGACTTCGGGCTGTAGGCAAACACGACTTAAATCTCCCCAACACAACCAAAACTTGAAAGAGGACTCCCTAAACGACAGCACAAACAGCTCAAAGGCGCAAGATTTTCAAGAGGGGCTTCTCCCTTTGAGCATTTCCGGCAATTATGCGCCTGACCGTCACCCTTTACAGCAGCTTCTTTCCGGATTAGCAAGTTGACGTCCGAGCCGCCGTGATGCCCCGGGCAGTGTTCAGATTCGTCGAATCCACGAGTGAATCCTGCACCTGCATGCCTGCGTTTGGGGATCCGGGAGCCAGGAAAAGCTTTGCACATATCCTGCTAACCGAAGACGCTCTCTTCTAAGGTTCCTGCGGCTATGCCCTTTCGAGGCTGGGGCATGTTTGGCTGGGTTGGTGACACAAGGCTTCGACACAGGATCAGCGCATGAAGTGTCAGCAGGCGTGGCCAATGCCGAGACCAACTTGCTTTGGTAGACTCCTTCCTTTCTGTATGGGGCTGTGATGTGATCAAGACATGTCTCTTGCCCAACAACTGCAGGTCCCGCTGAGAGAGCACCCAAAGTCCCCAGGCTGGGCAAGGGTCTGTGAAAGTACATCAACTAGGGAGAGGATTGAACACGAGAAGCCGCTAGCGGAGTCTGTGGCAAGTCCGTGAGCTTGCGCCGACTAGCAAAACAGGCGATTGAGCAAAGAACCGATTAAGTTGAGAGCCTCGCAGAGCATTACAGAGCAGAAGTGGCGTGACCTTGCACAAAGCTAGACTTCTCTGACCGTGGCTCCCACTTCCCCGCTCCTCTACTGGGCAATACGGGATCGTGTGGGAGCATTACATTTCACCACTCAGTGTCCATTTGCCGGTGCTTCGGTAGTCTTGCACCCCAACCTGGGAAAAGTAATAACCAACACCCCGACGCCTGAACTGAGTTCTCAACACTCAAGACCCTTGATTTTCCTCCAAAACCTTTAGAGATATCGGTATTAGAGAAAACCATGCTGCTCGTTGGATCCGATATGTCCACGGCCACGACGGCATTCGTTTGGGTTGAGCTCACATACGCCGTTGACCCGTCGATGACCAAAGCGCGAGGGTCGTTCATCACGGAGGAGCCTCCCTGATGATCCTGGACGGAAGGGCTTGCGGCTGTGGAGATGTCAACTGACACGATGTTGTCGCCACTTTGGGCAGTGGCAAAGGCAGTGTTTCCCGCCACAGCAATTCCCCAAGCACCTGCCATATTCGTGGTGTCCTGCACATCTCCAACGACGGCAGGTGTGGTGGGATCGCTCACGTCCACCACAGTGACATAGGATTGCGAGCTTGCCGTCAGGTAGGCATAGTTGCCGGAGACGACGACATCCCGAGGCCAAGTCATCCGCGCGCTGCCTTCCCATAGGTAGCCCACTTGGGTAGGTAGGGTTGGTCTTATCGGTAACATCGATGATTGTCAAGGAACTCTTGAGCCTGCTCACCACGTAAGCATAGTTGCCGACAACATCCAGACCATGAGCTCCGTTCATGTCACCGGAGGGACTTGTGTTGAGGCTGCCGACCTTCGTGATGGAGGTTGGGTTGCTGACATCCACAATGGCGAGAGAATCGGAAGTGTAGCCGATGACGTACGCGTAGTTGCCCACAACTTTCACAGCTTCTGGTGCAGCCATGTCTGTGCTGTCCACAAGGCTTGTCGCCACCGTCGGGCTGGTCGGATCAGAGATGTCCACGACCAACAGTCCATCTATACCAGTGGAGACCACATATGCATAGGATCCCGAAACCGCCACATCTCTTGCATTGACTATGTTGGTCCCATCAGAGAGGACACCGGTTACTGAGGTCGGCATGTTGCATGTCTCCGCGACAGCGAGCACAGATGCCAGCACGGCAAAGAACCCCGCCATTCCCGAAAAGAAACAGCTCCGACCTGAGGTTCAAATGGCCTTCTAAGCCCAAGGGCTGCCAAACAGATATGCAATGACAATTTCGCCTTCGCCCATCGTCCTACACGCAGGGGTGCATGTGATGCCCACCATCTGCCAAACGACGAGAATTTGACTGCGAAGCTGTCTCACAAGAACAGCCCACCTCCTCCAAGCGCTCCTCTTCAGCCACCTGCGACGATACGACTAGGAATGATACAGGTGCAAATAATAATGCGACTAATCGTCGTGGTGATGCTGATAAGAATAATAGCAGGAATAAGAATCAAACAGTGATATGTGCATTAAGAATAATACTAATAACAATGAGGTCGGAAGAAAGGCATTGAAGCCCGCCTGGTCCTCGATGATGTGCGAGATCTCGGCGTCCGCACGCTTGCGCCAAGCCTGAGGCCGCTCGTGAAACCCGCGAGAACCTCATCTCTTTGCGGTAGATCAGTATTATGATTATTATGATTGCATTATTACTTTGATTAAGATTAGGATTACCATTATTACGATGATTAATGTTAAGATCATCATTGTTACTATGACTATTAGTATCATTCGTATGTCGGTATGTCGCATATCTCAGATGGAACCCGGCATAGACTGTAGACATGCTTCAACCACGCACAGCGACACGCAGCCCCGCAAACCACAGGTGACCCAAAGTCTGGGACTTACTCGCTGAAGCCTTTGCTGATGGCCCTAACGAAGATGCCGATCCCGATGCTTTGCCATCCCACTGTCGGAG
Source organism: Symbiodinium sp. CCMP2592 (assembly GCA_905221615.1). Classification (NCBI taxonomy): domain Eukaryota; class Dinophyceae; order Suessiales; family Symbiodiniaceae; genus Symbiodinium; species Symbiodinium sp. CCMP2592. Next base: position 29,758 of record CAJNDT010004846.1, read on the forward strand.
CCTGATGTCTCTTTAAGATGTTCTTCTCTCTGAGCTGGTTCAAGCGGTCATTCTCCGCCTGTCCATGCGAGAAGTACGAGCCCAGATGATTACAACTGGCATGGCGGTCATCCCTTCATGCGCTCGCCCCCGACCGTTTCATCCCGTGCGGAGAAAGGGTTCAGCCTTCTTTCTGGCTCGCAGCTCAGTCTGCTTCTGTAGCAGGCTCAGCCTCCCATGTCGAGGACTGTGCGACACTGGGTTCAAATCTCAGACGCCGCAGGAGGATTTCAGCCAACAGCCACAGAGAACGGATCGAAGGACGCCGCCTTTCTTGCTCCCGCTTCGTCTGCTTGCTTTCATACCTCGGTCCATGCCGAAACCGATGCAGGCGATGCGGAGACATCGCTTTCACTCGAAGAACTGCAAATTGCTGGCTACGAGTCGGGAGCCCGACTCTTCCCGTAGCGCCTAGAACGTTTGCAGCCGTCACAATTCTGCTAGTCAGGGCTACCAGTCTTCAGTGATTGAGACAAGAAGGTGCCGGAGACGTGATCATGTACCAGCCTGAAGCTGCTCCCTTTTCTTCCTCTCTTCAGCCTTGCACAAACTGGCGACACCACTGAGGCGGAATCCACAATTCAGGGTTTATCTATCTCTATCATTTGTCGGGCTTTCAGAAGCTGCCGCTCTTGCGGCTGGCAGTGCTGGCATTCCACACGTCTCCAATTCCTGTTGAATTGAGACCCAGAAACGATCCCAATAACTAACTTCCCCTGTCCAGCACCGCCCTGAAAAGCTTTAGCTCAAGTCGAGTGCTGCCTTCTTCCGGCGTTCGAAGTCCTGCTCTTTCGAGCGGATGGCAGCCTGTCGTGCAAAGCTCGAGCGAAGTCCGGCTACGGCAAAGCCTTGTGCCTTGCTGTCATAAAGAAACCTAGCACACTACAGTCTCCGCCAGCACGTTGTCCCTTTACCTTTGGCTCGAGCTGATGGAAATTAGCCTGATCGGGCCTCTCGTTTCAGCCGCTTCAATGTCTCTGCATCCAGGTCATCTGCCCCCATGACCTTCACAAGGTTTGCTAAGAAACTTAACTTTCCCAGTGCGCTTTGCTTCCTGTCGCACTGGCCATGATCCGACTTCGACTGTCGATGGACCCTTTCGCCCTCCAGCTTCTTGATTCTCAGCATGTCCTTGAAGCCTTCATCTTGACCAAGTCTGGGAATTTGCGATGCCTCTTCGTCCCGGCAGGAACATGCACAGGAGGAGGCTTGGGAGCCAAAGCTTGGCAGCAGGCACAAGCTCTACTTCGTGCACACGTGTTGTTTTTGATTGTTTGTGTTGTTCTCATCTACGTGCTGCCATGCCGGTCTACAAACTCCTACATTCCAAGAAAACGCCCTCAACTCCCTGACTGCAGACTCCGGACCATGTCACTACTCCATTACCCAGCCACACGACGAACAGCACGCACGCACCTTTCACCTTCTGCACCTCCTCAGATTCGTGAGTAGAGCCTCCAGCTTTGCCGGAAAGTGGTGAGACGGTGGGCTCGGGTGCGGAAGGCTTGATTTCTCCGACGAGCCTGAGTCACAGAAAGAAAGCTTTTCAGGATACCTCTACTTTCGCGCGAACTTGGCAACAGCCTCAGTCGTCGTGGAAGGCGTGAAATCCTGGTCCTTGTACTGCAATGCCGCGGCCACAGTGTGGCATCAAGCACACTAATTAGTCTTTCAAAATATCTGGCAGGGGCGCGCCTCCAAGCGTTCCAGCAGTTTTGGCAGACTCATTGCGCACCAGAGACGCCTTTGGAAGGAGGAGTGTTTTCACGTGACTGGAGGCTGGAGGCCCTTGCCGATCCAACTTCTCTACACTGCACAAGATCGTCCGTGTCAGCAAATGCAGAATTATCACACCGCTACAAATTTGAGTGCGCCTTGAGCCCCTCAAAGACATCCGAAATGCGAGGTCGGCAATCCGCTAAAAACTCGATCTGTGCCTAGTGGCCTAGTGTTTTCCGAGGCCGCAGCTGCCTCTTGCTCCTCTTGAAGCTCACTGAATTCGCCGTGGGTTTCGTCCTCAACCGATCCCGATCTGAATGGCTGGCACCCACTAGGCCGCCAGATTAGTTATTTCGCATGCCTGTTATTGCGCTTAAGCGAACTCGAGTTGGTGCTCCCCAAACCCTCCATCAAAACTGTTGCCAAATACGCATGCGGGCATTCGGCGCCCCTAAGCCCTTGACAACCGTAGGATCCACCATCTCAGACCATCAATCTCCGGCTCCTCGATCGTCATCGTCTTCGTCATCCACATCCTCATTAGCCTCCTGCTTTTCCTCTGCATCAGTGCCATCGGATGGTCGTCATCAAGACATTGCACTAGGTTCTGAGCGGATCATATGATTCACATTTCATACCGTCATTGTCAAGATCAGAGTCATGGCATTGACAGGTAATGATTCGCACTGGTCTCCCATCATCTCTTGCGTGTCTTACTACTATGACTGGCAGGTTGGCGGTGGTCGTGATGCTGGTGACGAAGACAATACGGATGAAGGCGATGGAGACGAGCATTGTTACTGTTGCATAGTACTGCCCTCCGTCCACCGCTGGTCTTCGAGCAGTACAGCTTGCATCAATGTCTTTTCTGCTGAGCTAGCATGGGCCACACCTGCCGGGTCTGGATTTAGACCACGAAACAGGGGCAACGGGCTGCTGTCCGTCCTGATTGTACAGGTGGGGAGTGACATGTGCCGTTGTTTAAACCATCGAACATGTGCTGTACAGGCGCTGCAGTCCTCTTTTCGCGTGCCTTGGCATCTTCTGTGGAAGAGCAGCACTGTGTGTCCACTATACTCGACTTGTCCAAGGTCTTAGACTCATGGCGCTTCGCCCGACGCTGTGCGAAGAAGGCGGCTCCAAAGCCACTCACAATGCAGCAGAAAATGATTGCCTCGTATGTCATAGTCAGCAGCATCACAGTATATGCCAGGAACATTTGCAACCCGAAAAGGACGGCAGCCAAGAACTCGCAGAGAGTATCACTGTCACTGGTCCGACCTTTCGCAGCTGCTTTCTCCACCACGAGATCACGAGCGGACTGCAACGCCACAATCGCAACTGGAATCAGAAAGGCACCGACACATCCAGCCGAGTACTTCCAAGGATTATTCATGACCCATCCCGGAAACAGAAAGAGGATGCAGGGCTCGTTGGAACCGAAGCCAAGCTGGAAGCCTGACATCATGACGCTACCGGACCCGGTGCAAAAAGACTGTCGTGTTCCGTCACTTCCGGTGTTCAGCAGGCCATAGCCACCATGCTGCTGGGGATGTCCGCCGCCACCGTGGTGAGCCATGGCACACTTGCGCCGATCTATTGTTTGTGGACCTTCGTACGACTTAGATTTGCAAAGGTGTTCATGGGTTTGAACCAACAGCTACCACATGCACATGCTCTAATTGCAGTGGAGCACACGCGGACATCGCTTCTGCTGGTGTGAGGCATGCGACCCTGCTTTGCCGCACATCACAGCTGGGGCAGGGACCAACATCTGGACGGACTGAGCGGAAGGTAAACCAGCTCATGATGAAAACATTCAACAGCCGGCTTATCGGTGACTCAAACCTAATCAAGCCTACTTCTGCGCAGCAAGGCTTCTCGCACGTTCGTGCGATGAGTTCGGCCTGCGTGTCTTCGCTGTCTGGAAGCCTGCAAGACGTTGGGCATCGGCACCCGTGCAGCAGTACACCATGCAAGCTATGTTGTGCTTCAACAGCCCTGCGTCTACTACGTGATCCCAACAAGCAGATCGGCAACTGTTGTAGAGTCAATGCCCGGCAAGATAGACTTCTTGATTCCTAGTTTTGTGGTGACTCAGGCTTGGTTGTCCCATAGATTGTTTTGGACGACGACGCAACAGCCGGCAGGGCAGCCCCGAGCTCGGCTTTTGGTTATCGCAGCTTACGAGCACGAAGCTGAAGCAGCGCATCCTCCGCTCAAAACCCTACCGCTATTTGCCCATCAAGTGCATAGCCCTTTACACGGGCTCTGCAGGGAAGCACCGTCTTCCAACTGCCAAAACTTCCCCTTCCCGCCCCTAAGAGGACATGCCGTACCCCTGGCTTGCGCTCGACAGAGATGCAGTCGATACTTCACTCGCTTCGACAGCTCCAAGATCTGCAAGCATGACGTTGCAAGCCGCTCCGAGGTCTGCGCATCATCTGCGGAAGTGGCCTAGGCACTCGTGATCCCGGGAGCAACCGCGCGTCAGACTCTGGGCCGGTTTCACGTCTACGGCGAAGATGGGGCGTGGGCGAGAGAGGCGGCGGCGCCGCAGGAGGGCCTTCGGGCAAAAGCATGCGCTTGCAGCTTGCTCGTGTCTTCTTACATCGGAGTGCGATCTTCAACTGGCCGAAAGCTGGAGGTCTATGTGATGGATGAAGTAGCAGTACAGGCTGGTGTAGGGCTTGATCCTTCCTGCGTAGCTGTACTTGGTACGTGGTGTTTGCAATTCATGGAGCTCAAGACTCACATGCTACTTTGTCAGACTGCGGTCATCTCAATGGTGAAATCACAGCATGCCGCTGCATTCCTGCACAAGTCCTAGCTACGCTCGCATGTCATTGCACGCATGCCGAGCGCATGCTCGGAGGCCTTTCGGCACCAGCTCCAGTGCAGCTTGAAGCTCTGTTGCTGTCCATCGGTCCTCGCAGACGCATCGCAGAACATGTCCGGTCGGGTTTTCTGCCGCAACCTTTGAATGGGGGACTGGATACGAGAAGTAGAAGCCCAGCTTCAGCATCACCCGAAGCAGAAGCTCACGAACGAAGCCCCCGCACGATCACGGACAAGTTCCTCCGGATCCACTCTGAGCAGGCCATCCACCACCGGCCTGGAGAACAAGGCACATAGCGGAGCATCTCAGACTGTAGGGTTAAGGGCCGCAGTCCCTCGCGTCCGTGCTTTGCTGCTGAGGGCTTTGGCCGGGCGCTCCAGGAAGTTTTCAATTTGGCAAGTTTGTGGCTGCACACTCTCTGTCCCACTTTGCCCCTGAACATCACATGCCAGCACTGTAAGCCTAACTTCAGCACGCAACATCGCGTTGCCGCAACAGTCTACACATGCAAACGGTGGAGTATGATGCAGTGCGGACTGCAACCTCTGTAATCCATGCTTGTGTTGTTATCATGCAACCGATCTGTGTCAAATGTATTCCTACTGCTCGACGACTCACTGAGCCAACTGCTCCAGTGAGGGAAGGAAGTGCCGCAGCTGCGGCAGGCAGCGCGTCTGCCTCGGCTGCACCAAGGCATGCACACTGGCCCTCTATTCCTGGCACCAACTAGCACCCAGTAATGGAACCCGAGTCGCAGAAGCTGTCCGGAAGAGCCAGGCTCCTGAAAACCTGTCAGCTTCGGGTCGCTTGAACAACACCCCTCACTGTTGTAATATGTTCTACCTCCGTCACAGGTTGGCATGCAAAGTCGGAGACATGTGGCCTTCCAAGAGTTTCTGCAAGAAGGAGCCATCCGGCCAGCGGTACCCAAGGGCCTCAGCAGCTGTTCTGTTCCGTTTCACTGCTGGATGCTTTGACGCGGATCACCTTGAAGAGTAGGAGGAAAGTGCCAACCTGAGCACGAAGCGGGATGGTCTTCCTCCGAGATGCCCAAGGCCTGCTGTGCCGTCGCATTAGTACAGACAGGCAAGTCTTTGAGGCACGCATACGGCCGGCATTCTTGCCCAGACCGTTCAGGGACAACAGATGCTCCCTCCCTTCGCCATGAAAGTTGCCGGATGCTGCTGCAGCCTCGTCGACTGTACGAGAGCCACAGATCACCTCGATGGTGGTAATGCCAACACCTTGCGGTCCAGTTCCGGCTCCAACTGTCTGACATTGGAGGTAACAGTGACGGTTGTCAGGGAAGACACACCAAGTCACCTGACGTGTAAGGCGACTTTGCTTGCCCAAGCGGCCCCAGAGGTCCACGGGCAGAGCGTGATACCTCAGAATTGACCAACTCGCCCCGTTCGAGCTACCGCAAACGGCAACCCTGGCATGGCCCTCTGCAGCCAGGAGGCCCTTCGCCCTTCAGCACCTCTGGAGCCACAAAGGGCAGCGTCCCACACTTTTGGTGGCAAAGCACGGGCTCCTGTGAATCGCTTGAATTCTTCTTTCTGTGGGTTGTGTCCTGCGTTACAGTTTTCCTGCCATCTCAGCAAGGATCAGTACAGTTTTTGAGGCTTCTTGTCCAAGACACAGAACACTGGGGTCGCAGCTTTCTGCCACTAGGCTATTGTGCTTAGGCTATTCTGCGTAGCAACCAGGCAACAGGACAAACTAAGAGAATGCAAAAGGATGAACCCGGCACAATCATAGACATGATGGTGCTGATAGTGCTGGCTGCAGTTGTAGCCACGACCATATCAGCGCCAACAACAAGGGTTCTCCTGATCAACAGAAAAGGATAGCGGAGCATCTGTTACAGTGGTGTACGGTGATAACACGGTGGCAGCGGTGGTGGTGGTGGTGGTGGTGGTGGTGGTGGTGGTGGTGGTGGTGGTGGTGGTGGTGGTGGTGGTGGTGGTGGTGGTGGTGGTGGTGGTGGGTGGTGGTGGGTGGTGGTGGGTGGTGGTGGGTGGTGGTGGGTGGTGGTGGGTGGTTGGTGGTGGGTTGGGTGGTGGTGGTGGTGGGTGGTGGGTGGTGGGTGGTGGTTGGTGGTGGTGGTGGGTGGTGGGTGGTGGGTGGTGGGTGGTGGGTGGTGGGTGGTGGGTGGCGGTGGTGGTGGTGGGCGCGCCCCCTGCCAATCACCCGTCCTAAATACTCTTCTCGAACGCGTCCATTTTTTCTAGGTATTTACAGTGCTTTCGTCATGTAGGAACGTCTTATGAGGACTCAAAATCGACTTGTCGAGTTTGCAAACGCGAGCTTCGGATTTTCCACTTTAGGTGGGGTGCGGGGATGGAGGACGAGGGGTAGAATGACGACATTGTTTCGCCGACACCCCGAACAATATCTCCACACGAGCCGTTTTATTCGGAATTTACAGTACTTTCGTGATGTCGGACCATTTTATATAGTCACCAAACCTACCTCTTGACTTTGTGAACTTGACCTTGGGCTTACGGAGGGTTTTCAGCGAAAGCTCGAAATTGGTTGGGGGCAACCTTTTTTAACTCGGTATTTCAAGTACTTTCGTCATGTCGTGGTCCTTGACCACCGTTCTTTAGCACCGTTGTTGCTTCCGGAGGGGGCGGGGGGGGGGATGATGACGCACAGGCAACCTTGAGCACCACACACCACTTCAAAGGCAAACCCTCCTACGCCCAGGTCTGGGCTTTAGGGTGTTTGCGATCTCCTCCCACGTACAGCTGGCATTTGAGAGTGTTTAAACCTTCTTGTCAGCACCTGCGTTTTGCACGCTACTTACAGCGTTTTCGTACTATCCGACCACCTGCGGTTTGGCAGTTTCTTCCCCGTCGAGTTTGCAAGTCCAGTTGCTGTCGCAGTTTTGGAGCCTGAGCCTCTGCAACTTCACCGGCTGTGACGGTTAAGGCAAGTTAGCCTCGGCAACTTCTGCAGCTGTCACAGATAGGGGGGGGGCCTGAGCCCCTGCATCTTCTGCAACTGTCATTTCAGTTGATGATGATCATGATGATGATGGGTTCAGGTGGTTGGTAGGGGGGTCGCTAGTAGTAGTAGTAGTAGTAGTAGTAGTAGTAGTAGTAGTAGTAGTAGTAGTGGTCGGAGTAGTAGTAGTAGTAGTAGTAGTAGTAGTAGTAGTAGTAGTAGTAGTGGTCGGAGTAGTAGTAGTAGTAGTAGTAGTAGTAGTAGTAGTAGTAGAAGTAGCAGCAGCAGCAGGAGTAGTAGTAGTAGTAGTAGTAGATACTAGCTAGTGTAGTTGGTAGTTAGTAGTCAGTAGGTGGTAGGTTAGTAGTTAGTAGCTAGTAGTTTGTTAGTACTATTGTTGCTGTTGTGGTACTTGTTTCAATTGTGGTGGTGGTGGCAACGTAGCAGCAAGAGTAACAGTTGCCATCGTCGTCGAACGTGACCCCTGACAGCTTGCAGAAGCAGCAACAGGAGTCGCGAACTCCATGACACTGGAGGGCGGTTGAAACCAAGTGAGTAGAGCTGCGCAAATCGGAATACGAGCTACCCGGCAACCAGCTTACGGGGCGGAGCTAGGGAAACGAAAGCAGGGACAAGAAGCGAAACAGAGCTGGAGAGGCGGGCTCCAAGCATTAAATCACATCCAAACGCATCCGCCACGGAAGGGAACAAAAAGCTGGCGAGGCGAGGTCCAGGCATCCAGGCATCCTCACAACATCGCCAGCAACGTAGTAGGGGAAACAGACATGGCATCGTTACCCCACAGTGCATCCAACCACATCAACAACTCATCAACAGAGTGAGGAAGGGGGAGGGGGACTGCTCGATAGTTCAATTCATTTGGGGTCTGGTCGGCATCCAGGCCCCGCTGCCAACGCAGATAGAAACGAAAGCCTCGTCATGCTACCAGCAGCTCTGGTGATAAATGCTTATCTCACAGATTAAGCTGCCGCCGCAGATTGACGACAGCCCCCGCACTCAACACGACAAGCACTGGAGCACAGCGAGCCTCCAGGACGAAAGCGATCTGGAAGCCCGTTAACTTCACCGTCACCATGTCTGGAGTCTGCAGGGAACACTGCAGATTGGGTGCAACCTCTATGAATCGCACATGCGGGGTGTATCCGAGCGAAACTTACGACCGAGGAAAAAAGCCGAAGGCTCACACCGGCCTCGTGCAAGTCAAAGTTCTCAGGTTTGAGATCTCTGTGGCACCTTGGCCGGTGGCTCTATAGGGTGCCGCGTCAATGTCAGACGGTTGGAGGGGTCTGTGTATCGCACACCTTTGCAGCCAGGTGGAGGTGGGTCACCGCCTTGAAAATCTGCTGCAAGATCTGTGACCTCAACGCAATCACAAATCACTGAGCAGGAAACACGTCGAGACCACAAGAGGCTGTCGAAACACGGGCGAGGAAAGTTTGGCTCCATTCCCGCGTGCATGCTTGACCGAGGAGCTGGCGTCTTCAGAAACGACAGTGGCCTTGTTGTCTGCCGAATGAGCATGGCCATGGTTGTGCTTCTCACAAGGCTTCGTGAAAGCTAAGGACCAAGGCCTTCGGCTCCTGCGGACGAGGCGGTCATGGAGACTTCCAGCGCCGGAGTACCTGAATCTTCTCGTCTCATGCCGAGGAAGTCAATGCCGCTCTGCTCTGGGTGCAAACACACACTCAATTGGCTCACTCCATCCGCATAATGATGTGAGTCCTCAGCCCCACTGCAACTCATCATGCAAACAAGCACCGGTGAGGCTTCCGTCAAAACTGACCAACTGTCAGACAGTGCAGGCTGAGCACACCACGGGGAATGATATATCTGAAAAAGCCTTCCAACACCGACGAGTGTGTATCTGCTTGCGACATTGTGGTAAGGCGAGTGAGAGCAAACACTTCAGCCAGCATGCATGCATGGTTGGGTACCTTTCCCTGCCAGAACTGCCGAATCTGGGCATTGCCGAGCATGCACTGTGCCAGCATCAAGTCACCACCAAACAAATTGCAGGCCCATAGCCTCTGAATGTTTGGGTGCTGCCACTTGTCGCAGCTAACCATCCAAAGAACGTCCACCTGCACCAACTTAGCTTCTTGGGAAGGTTGTTCGCGGAACTGGACCCTTGCCGAGGCTGCGGCCATCCTCTTCAGTGACATAATGCCATTGATGTCTCGGATGGTGGATTTATCCACCTCGGGACGGTCTGACGCCCACTGGCGGACTTCAAGAGACGAAGAAGGCCGGCGGAGGCCGAATGCCTGAGACTCCGGGCAAGGCGTGCGACCTCGCGAGTCGTGACACCTGTGCCTGGTCACGATACAGATGACATTCCCGCATCCTGTCCTTGCCGTTGATCTTCTGCAACTCCCGTGTCCGGAGGTGCCTACAAGGCCGGGGCTTTCTTGTCGTCGGCGGTTTAAACGATAAACCTCAGTGCAGCCAGGGTGACTCCGAGGATAAACGCAGGCAAACTTCTTCAAATTCGCACGAATGCACTGATCAAACTGCCGGGCTCAGGCCACGTCCACGCCGCTGGGTGTTCTACGTGAACTGCCTGGAACGTGCACGAGAAAAACAGAATCTGCCACGCAAATGTGGCACGTCGCTGGCAACTACAAGTCGTGGCAGCTGCACCGAACGACCACCCGTCTATGTGGCTCGGGATGCCTGTGGGGCAGCGACATGATGATGCTCCGGTATCATCGCAACGGAAGCTGTTTCGATCCTAGGATAACAGAGGCCTACTTGACACAGAGAGCCTGTTCACAAACAAACCGACAAGCTCTGTGAAGTAAGGCCCGCAGACCGAGACCCTGGAAGTCTGAGCTCGTACCTCCCTTTTGCACTTCACAGGAGCAGGTACCGGAGATGCGGAACCTTCTGGGAGATGTCTGTCACACGGCGGGACCACCGGCGCAAGCCTCGGCAACTCATCTCGACTAATGCACTGCCTTCGGATGCAATTACAGCTCCTGAGCGTGCGGCCGATTGCGGAGATAATCCCAAAGGAGGCTGTCGGTGTGAGCCTGCAGTGCAATACAGGACTTGGAGGAGTCGACATGGTCTCATGGTCGTGGGTTGAACGACAGAGACTTCGTTGAATGTGCTGGATGTTCGCAATAAACAACCTACGGCTCAAGTGGATCTACATGCCAGCCCCTCAACATGATACGATGACTTTTCCGAGCTATCCTATGGGTCCACCGACTATCTCAGCAAGACATCTCAGCCGGCTCTGAATCGTTTCCAGCTCCTGCTCAAAACTTGGGCCCACCGGTTGGAGACGACCAGACGTCTTCGCATGCCCGCACAGGGAATGCCAGCCTTGAAGTACTCCACGTTTTGCGCCCGGCGCTTCCGCTCGTACATGACCTCTGCCCTCAGTAGCATTCGTTGCGCTGGCACTGCAGAGCAGCCTTCGGCATTGCATTGCGTTCCGAGCCCTGCACAGCGTTTGGGCAGCGATTTCGAGCTTGCGCACCTGAGTTCCAACAGCCCCAGATGACCTCCGGCCCAACGCAGTATTGAAACATGGCCGAAGACTTGAACTCCCCACGCATGCAGCTGGTGGTCTCAACACTCTGCAGCTGTTCAAAAGGAAACCGCGCCTACGGTCGGAACTGAGTGCAGGGCCCACATTCGCGTAGCCAGCGCCAGGGCAGGTCCTTGCGGCCTGGTTTGCCAAGACTTGCCAAGAGTTCTTGAAATTTCTGAAGTGTCTGAGGAAGGTCCAGTGAGAGTGCAAAATCTCCCGCCGGGGGCTGCACTCTCCCGAGATGATGCCATCAAGTCCAATTTCCTTGGCAAGCGTATGCAGGCGTGGGCAATCAAAGTCTTGAAGCTGTGGCAGAGTACATGCTCCCCAAGGTGAGGTCACGGCCATCAACTCACCTGAATCTTCGAAGTGCAAGATATCAACTGCACCGCAACCACGTACGTGCACTGGATGCTACTGTTTCAGTCAAGAGGCCAACCAAATTCCGCCCGTCGTTCGACAATGTGTCGACCACTGCATTGTGCGGCCGGATCTGTCGCAACGAGCGTTGGTTCGCACTACGGACATACATACATGCCTACAGACGGACAGACATATGATACATACACACATACGCATGCCCGCATGCACCTTCACACATGCATTCATACTTTCAGACAGACAGATAGAGGGACGGACATGTTGAGTTGCAGCTGGTGCTGCTGAATGCAACCTCAAACATAGTGAGACGATGGGGATGACCAAAACACACACGCACACAGACATGCACACGATGTGCAGCTCAAACGACCATGCGGCATCGCTCCCTCCAACGGTTTGTCGAATCATAGCACGGTGTTCGTGAGCAGCTCGCCATTCAGCGAAAAGCAAGCAATGGTTGCCTCGGGGGTGACGGTGTGTGGCGCCCAGATCCTCAGCTACAAATTTCGCATAATCATATTTGTGATAGCTGTGATCCCCAGATCAGTCGATGCAGCTTCGACTGCCCAAACAGATTCTGCCGATGTCGGCGGCGAGCCTAGCTAGATGTCTGGCATCGGTCACAAGGGACACTGAGTAGAATTCACAAGGACGACCGGTTGGTCGGCCGCTGGACAACTACAACTCAGAACCAGCAACGTGGACCGAGCGACATGGGTGCTGCATCACTGCCTGCGGAGTCCATCGCCTGATGGCACGTGTATCCGCAACTAAGCATTGGCCTAGTGCTGTTGTCTCTGTTTATGAAGTAGCAACTCTGCGAGTGCTTCGCCGTGGAATTGGGCTCACGAGCAGTCCTTGCCTGGACAAAGTCACGCAACGCTGCCACCTGCTCGCGGTCTACATGCTCCGGTCCGGGCTGCATCTAATGACACTATGCATGTTCAGAACACACGTACCACCACACAAATCACTCCCTGCACTCAAGCTCTTTGCGTCAGCAGCGGGGCCTGCGCCTGGTCACTGGGACTGGCGAAAATGAAGATCGCCCTTCTGCCCTGCATTCGTCGTCTTCAGCTCTGTTCACATATTCACATGGGCTTACATCGTCTTTGCAAGTGGCGAAGACAGGAGACGGACGAGCCGGGCATCAGCCCAGCAATGGACAAGGATGCGCAATCGGTCGCAAAATGCGTGTGAATACATGAGTGAGATGTATTCCGATAGGGCATAATATGGCACAAGCACAGAATGTATCGCTAGCGCCACTTGGCCCGTCCTGGAGGGCGGGGACGATGCTGCTCGGATCCTGGCCCTGGCAGCGGAGTTTGCAAAGAGCGAAGAGCAGCGGAGCGGTCGCTCGCAGACTCCCGTCCCGTCGCTTCCGTCGCCTTGGCCATGGCCGTCCAAATGCTCTGAACATCTGCCAGAGGGCTGATGTTTGCAACGCTCACGAAGTGCACCTGCGCAGGCCGTGTCCCGCGGTGACCGCAGGCCCTTCAAAGGAGACCTCAATGCCGCAGGGTGTAAGGTCCGTGCGCCGCTGTCGAAGTCTGCCGGGCTCAGCCGCAACAGGCGTTGGTTCATCCATACTTGGGTCATGCCTTACAAGCTGAAACGTGGAAGGTGGAAAGAGCTGGAAAAAGTGAAAGCCACTCATTTGGACAGACTCGGTAAGGTCTCGGCCCACCAAGGCATCGATTACGAAGTCACTGTCGCAGGTGGTGGGACATGGGACATGGGTCTGTCTGGATCAGGACTGTTCGGATCCAATGTTTTCACGCCAAGCCACCGTACTTGCTGCTCTCGCTCAGATACCGCCGATTGTCTGCTTTAGTTGGCAGTGTGGCGTGGTCTACCCCCGTTTGATCTTGTTTGGTTGAAGTTTTCTGCACCACTTGTTCCAGATAAGTGATTGCGGGAATCGGCAGCTGTCATGTGCTTCATCAGGAGTTGTGCTGAGCTGAACGGTCGTGCGGGGCTGAGGGGGAGGGTACATGGCGTGGACATGAGCATGAACATGGTACCAGGGAACCGCCAAGGACTGGAGCCATTTTCAATGTCGACGGTGTAAACGTGCACTGAAGTTCAGGCCGCATTGCTCATGTTCCAGCAGAAGCCTTGGATTCACTACCAACCGAGTCAGGCTCCATCGTGCGCAGCGTCTTGACATATGCACGGAGTTTGCAAAAACAACACTACAGTGACGAGTATGCAGCTCTGGTGTGCACATGGCATTTGAGGAGGCACCCATGAGAGGATGATGCCGAGGACTTGGATCAGCAGGACGATGCCCAAGGCCACGGTAAATCCCGGATCCACCTTCGTGCGTCACAATAGCAGCAAGCGCAGCAAGAGTTCAACAGTTCACAGACATTCATAGCACATGTCCAGCAATATCTCTTCCTTCATCTGCACAACTCGGAAATGCCAGCGCTAAGTACTCCTAATCATGTGACACAGCACTAAACTGCTTCGCATGTTTCCTGTCCTGGAAGCGGCCTGGGAGTAGCTGAAGATGAGCCCCGCGAAGGCAACCATCCTACAGTCTACGGAGATGTAACAAGTGTAGCATGCCGAAGCATGCCCGAACAGCAAAATCGAACCGACGGCGACTCACTTAAAGCCACAAGGCCAACATGAGCCCGTTTGCTCCTATGTGGGAAGAAGCCAAGGGCCGAACAGGAGAAGGCGCCCCAAGAGGACGGCAGTGCGGTTCTGCCGTCACAGAAGGAGCTTTTACGGGAAGTCAAGGCTAAACCAAACTCAAGAAGGAAGCCCTCCGGCCTTTTTGTGCACAATTCTTATGGCATCCAGTCCAAGGGCTCGAGGAGCAACAGTGTGAGCATGCAGCATGCTGTAGCAGGAAGGCAGGGGATTGGCATGTGGTGTGCAGGCTCGGTGTTCAGGGGGTAGGTGAACGCAAGGTGCACCTCTTGACCCTGCTTACAAAGTGTGTCGTGCTAGTGAAGAGACTACGTCACTGCTGCGTTTGTCTGCCTGCCGTGACATGAGGTAGGCGATTGCGCAGCACATGAGCAGCCCACCGAAGAAGACTGCCCACCTGGCTGAGTTGGTTGCCGTTCAGGTCTCGAGTGCTTTCCACGTCCCAGCACTTGCCGCCAATTCTCCACAACTGATGCTGTCTCACGACTCTCCGACTCGTCACCGCTCTCATAACCAATCTTCAATCCAAGTTAACTGGCCGTTATTATGATGGTACTACCCTCCGCCATCCAACTGTCGCCAGAGGAGCGGTGGATGTACCTGGGAAGTGGCAAGCTTCTGAAGTAGAAAGCATAATCTGCATTTTTCTCACAGGGCACCAACCAAAGCAGTGCCACTGCCACACCAGCTGTGCACAACAGCAGGCTTTGTGCAACCTCGCGGGCCGGAGGTATGACGCGGGAAAGGGATGCGGAGCACTATAGTGCGCAACTTGGCAGCCCACAGCCGGATCCACGCCACCGATCCGAAGCAGGGCCCAATTGGCTGCCACCGATACAAAGGTGAGGGACAGGAAAAGAGCGATGGCCTGCATGGCCGCTTACCGGTCTCAAACTGTAGATGCCATGTTAAAAGAAACTTCAAGATCCTCGTCGACCAGCCACATGAGTCCAGCGCAGGCCGCACAAACGGCCTGTGCGATGCAGCCAGAAAAGCAGATACAAGTAGCAGCCTCAAGGGGACTGCTGCTCGCCGACAGCTTCTCAGCTCGCTGCGCAGGCCCACAAATCGTTCTGCACCATCTCCGTGTAAAGCATCGAGCCCAAGAAGCCGACGCCGACCACTGCCTCGAAGGCAGACCGAACTCCAGGGCCGAAGCAGGCAGACCGTGACCGCAGGCGTGCAGCTGGGGCAGGCACTCCCAGGATCACCAAGGAGAAGAACCAAGGATCTTCAGCCTTGCTTCCTGGAGGACCTGAACTCGCGCGAGGGTTTCGAGGAAGCGCCCATCCCTGCTGGTTCTGGGTGCCACACATCTGAAGAGGGGCTTGCATTTCTTCGGAGCTTCCGTGCCGTAGGGACAATAGTGGCCCTGGCAGGTGCGAGGTTGAGAACCTATGATACACGATGCACAGGAATCTATGATGACTACAGATTTCCTGGTTCAGCGCAGATTTCATTTGCATATGTAGCACCGTGGACTAGCAGGCTCTGCAGCCTCCACATGTGCCGTCCCGAGCGCTCTGCATGCTGAAGCATCCCCTCATTGTGCCACTTGCACGCCACTGCATCTGTATTCCGTTCTATTCCGTTCGTCTTCGACTGCAAAAGAAAGGATGACAAAATGCTCCGAAGCTCGGCGACTGCGACTGCCAGTCAAGGCTGCTCTTCGCTGTAAGCGCCTGGGGGCACAAGGCATCCTCCCCCGGCGGGCAGAAGCGTCCGGCCTGGCAGGCCTCAACGAGTTGTGGCAAAAGGGCAATTCAGATTCATGAGGAGTCTCATGCCAACTTTCTGCTGTGTGTCCTGACCTCAGGGTTCTGTGCGCCCCGAGGACAGTGGCCGCCTGCTGGACAAGGCCGGACCTGCGCTGGGAAGGCACGGATAGTCCGTGTACGAACAGATCTCCGTAAGAATCGATTGATGGCTTTGGGAACAACTTTGGGCCAGCTGCTTGCAAGGCAACAGGATGCGGAACTTATCTGCAACTCCACCCCGTCTGAAATCGCCCGAGTCGCATCTGCTGCTGGTATAGGGCAATAGTATCCCATTGGACAAGAACCTGAGTTGATACCGACGGAAGCCGAAGTTTCTGGTCAGAAGAGTAGAGTCTGCGCTGCCCAGCCATGCAGCATGCAGTCGGGTAGCGGTCTTCCAGCCCTGTGCCCACCGGGCAGTGGTCGCCCGTGCTGCAACTGCGAGGCGGCTCGAGGCCGCCTGCACAGTAGAAGCCTGGACACATAGACCGAGACGCCACCATCATGAATCCGTCCTACTGTCCGCGTCTCTGCTATGCAACCGCTCGAAGGATCTCCTCGCAGTAAGACAGAAGACTTTTCTGCCAAGTGAGGTGATTCATAGATGTTTAGCAGCCGCCTGGAGGACACTTCTGAACCGTCGGCTCGGTGGCGGAAGTACCGAACGCGGCCACGCACTGCCCGGTTGCGTCCTTAGAGTTGACCCCAGGCTCCCGTCCGCCGAGGGCAAGAATCGTTCTTATGGAGCTTGTTGCGAGATACGTGGGACTGAGCCCAAGAATGATGGGTAGGGCGCGGGCCATGATGTACCATTCTCCCGGCTTTGCTGTGGAGTTCATGGTGTAGTTCATTGGCTCGGATGCAAGTAGCCAAACAACCCCGTTCACAAAGGAGCTGGAGCAATTGCCTCGGATCGGCTGGTGAGAGCTCAAAAAAACGTCTTCAACTCCAGAACGTCCCTACAATTCCGCGAGGCGCACCGGTGACATCAGCGGTAGATTCATTTTCGAACATAGATTTGAGTTGCGAGTCTTTGCGACCGGGCCACAGTATTGCCCAGCAACGGTGCACTGCAGGCCCAAACCTTTCAGAAGCATCTGTGCCAGAAGAAGCATGAGGCCACATGGCACGGACGTCGTGCCAGGCATCAAGCATGACCACTGTCCGAATGCACTTCCCCATTCCAAGTTCAGGCGGGAAGCTAGCTTGCAGGGACTCGTTCTCCTGCGGCAATGCCGAGTGCTATGAGGAATCGCAAGCCAACGGGCGTGCAGCAACCTTATATAAGGTTAGCAGAGAAGCGTTGAGTGTTATCGAGTGGAACAGAGATGTCTCCAGGCACAGGAGTGTCGCACTTTGATAGTGACCTGGATCCTACTGACACTTCTCGCATGTGAGAGACAGTTCAGGGTACCGCTGATTTTCGGAAGCCCCCTTATGCTTATGATCATGTGGCTATATGCAGCAGAATCATCCTGGACTGTTGACGGCAAAACGGGAAGCACGGACCATTCTGGCAGTATCCCTGGTACTTGTGGTGTGGATCCTGGCATCTGCTTGACATACCTTGTGGTTGAAGTATCAGCTCACAGCTTAGAGTCTTAGAGGCCGCTATTGTCTCATGTGCCAGGCTCACCCTGTCTCGACACAGCCGGCTCCTGGGTGAGGACTTGGCAAACATAAGCATTCGCAGAAGCCAGCAGCAACAAGTTCGCCGCTGCCTGGAAAGACATCTTGCTGTCCCAGGCGTAGGAACAAATCCATTCCCTGTGAACGACACCTGTCCCTGCCTTCTTCATGCTCATAACGACCAGACTTGATGTAATCGCTGGTGCGATCACGGTAGCATCTTGTGTGCTGAACTGTAAATGCAAGTTGTGGACAGCCGTAACCTCTGAGTGTGTCCTACACCTGTCTCAAAACATGCTGGAGAGTCTTCAGCTCAAGTTGTGGGTCCAGCCGCATGGTGGCACGGGCCGTAATTTTTGGAATGGCGCCGCTCCTGCTGACTGTGCGCTGATGACATGATTCTTGAAGCCATCTGGCTGAGGGAAGTGCCGTCGGATTCAGGAACGTCGAGTGTGCAGCTTCTTTAAGCATTCACGCATGGCGTCTCTTAGGCTGCATCTAGACGCGGTGCAGTGGGTACTTTAGCACATCACATGCTGACGCACCATGCTCCTGCAGTTCATGAGGGGAGGAGAGCATGCTTTCACATGGTCACCCACCCTTCCTGTTTGGAAGGAAGGCAACTTAAAATGCCGAACACTCTCCCCTGTCGGTGTCTGCAAAGAGTGTTCCTGTGAGAAGCTGCGCTCTCAGAGCAGCGGGCTAGACGTAGCTGTCCTGCAGAGCGATATGATCCCACCGTACGGACAATGCTCAACACCCAGGCCCAGCTCCTCAATCAGGTCAAGCTGTGCCGTTAGGCCTCCCTTCATCACCGTCCTCGTCATGCATGCAGTGCACCACAATCCAAACAGCAGCAAGACGAGTTGTTCAACACGACAAGTTGATGATAGCTACTTCCCCATCCCTGAACCTAGCTTTTGCATCTTTGCCTGCTGCTCCTGCTCCTGTTGCTCCGCTGCTGCTGCTCATGCTGCTGCTGCTGCTGCTGCTGCTGCATCAGACAGCCCACTCTTTGACATTGCGCCACTGACAATCTTTGCACTGAGCACGATGCTTGATGTAGTAGTAGCCAAAGTCTCCCAACAGCAGCATGTGTAGGGCATTCGCTCCCAAGATGACCTTCGCTGGCATGCAGGATCCAAAGGGTGGACCAGCACATGCACTTCGGCATAGAAGGAAGGAGCCTGGTCTGAAAAGGAATGTCTGGACGACCGCTTCTTCTGCTGCTTCTGAGACGTAGGCCCAGATGGCATGGTTGTAGCCAGGCACCCATGGGTCACAAGTGATGTCGAAGCGCGCATGCCACATGAAGACGCCTGGCAACGGAAGTGACACCCATGTAAACTCTGTAATTATTGGGCACAGGTGTCACACGAGGAGACACATCTTTGAAGGACCGGCACAAGACTGGCCACTCGGCCGAAAGCAAGGCCGGGCTGAGGCATCCGCCGCTCAGAGCACGGCTGATGGCCATGGCCGCAATGTAGTGGCTGGTCAGCGGCCTTGGAAGCCCAACCGGAAATGTCGCACACTGCACGGGGCGAGCCAACAACTTCATGAAGTCACGATCTGCAGCGGCCATCAGCGGGCCGCCACCCAAGCACACTCGGTCAGTGGCTCAACTTTGCCGCCAGTCTTGGAGATGAGCCACAGCTGGCAGGCAAGAGCAGGCAAGCGCGAAGCATTACACTGCTTCGTGACAAAGTCCGCTGCTCGCACTTCCATCTTCAAGGCAATTTCTTACAGGAGAAGTGCTGTCTCTTGGTGGACACTGCTGCAACTACCGCCACAATCCGCCACAGCCAAAGCACTGAAGCGCTCACCGGGCCTGGGGCAAGACTGCAACGGCACTGATGAAGAGACCTGGTACCACGAAGAGATGGGAACCCACTAACCAGATCCGCTCGTGGGCTGTGCTTGTGCTACACTGCTCTTTCGCTTGACGCTTGACAATGACCTTCCATGCAGAGCACCTGCCATCCACAGGGTGTCAAACACCGGTCGCGCGTTCATGTCCTGAGCCCATCAGTTCCAACTTCAGGCACAGCTCGCCTGCTCACGCTCCAAGCAGACACATTAATACCAGGGAAACATCCCACGATGATCACACTGAGCATTTACGTAGGTTAGGGGCCGACTATCCTGATGCGCTTTGCCAATCAAGGTTATGCAATCGACGGTCCATTGCTTCATCGAAAGTATACTTACCCATGCGATACATAAAAGCAAACAACTCGTTTTGGCTAAAGATCTGGCTGCAGAAGTTGCGCCCATGGTGAATGGAAACACTAGTAAGGTTGCGACCGCATGAAAGATTGCTGCCAGCACGAGACAGGCCAGTACCTTCCACCACCACACGTCGTCGAGATTGAATTTAATGATGCGCCACGGCTATCACTGGACGCATCACGCCTTGTAGCCTGCCTATTCAGACACAGTACAAATGTTCCAGATGCTTCGACGTGCCGACTGATCATCTGTGCAAAACGTCATCAGGGCACCACTGGGGTTGCAGGAAAGGTGTCCTGCAGGATTTAGGCCACACACTTGCGAACTTTCCACACGAGCATCTTTCTCCTACTTCATCCGGTGAAGCTGCTCCAAGCCAGGCGTCTGGTCCTGCTCCTCCTGATAAGTGTGCTTCTTCTCAAAGAACAGCGAGTGCCTCTGCCGCGAGAATCTAGCAGCTCACACGCGCAGAAAGGTGTTTGTTTCTTCCTCCAAGCTCAGGGAAACCTTCGCTGGGCAGGAACGTGGGCACAGGAAGGTAAAACGTCCGTGTCCGAAACACCTGCGGATGAATTATTTCGCCAAGGCGCAACAGCCAGAGCACCAAGACAAGCGAAACGACATCCACCGCCTGCAGCAAGTGATCATGCTGCAGTTCATAGGATTCGCGTGAGCGGTCCCAGACTGATCCAAGCACGCCCGAACGTCAAACGATGCCGATGTATCAGATGACGTCGTCATAACTTCAAATTTGATGCACGCGAAGACGTCGTTCCAGCTTCCGCTTGGATGCACAAGATTCATCAAGATTCCCACTCGGCTGAGCACTGATGCATGTGTGAAGCTCGAGCAAACATTATGCAAGTTGTCATCCCAAAGGCTTCAACTTGCATTTCAGCACGCCGTGTGCAAACGTCACTTCACGCTGACTCGGCTCGCTCCTCGCCTGGAGACGGAACTTCTTGCTCGTCTTTAATGAATCCAATGTGCTTGCGGCTGACCCTGATTTGTGTCGTGCGGAAAAATTTAAAAAGGCACGGCTTTCAGCTGTAGCACCTCTTTAGCGAAAGCCAGGCTCATACTCCCTCTGCCCTCGGGCTTCCTCCCCACGTCAGCGCACGTGCTACTTGTACAACTAGCTACTGAAGACCAATAACTATCCATGACTATAAGCCTCAGCAGGGCACGAGTTAACCTCCTCCATGACCATCACCATCAGCAGCATTGTGAGAAAGCCCCTCGCCTGAGTCCCTCCATGGCCATGCTTTGGCTTGGCGTGGTCGGGGTGACTGTTATAGTCTGTGACGTGGCCAAGGCATCCACAGAGTGGGTGGCGGCCTGGTAGGCCCAATCGCCAGATGCATCCACGGGCAGGTAGCCATGAAGCCACAAACTGCCAGGAGATGGCGAAAAGTCTGCGATGCTGCTACATGCGAGCTGCATGAGCAGGACGAGAAGTGACACGTCGGGGCCCGGGCGTGGATGAGAGGCGGAAGCACAAAGCCCAAGCCTGAGCACGGGGCCAGGCAGCCGGGAGAGCGGCTGCTCGGCAAGGAACTGGGCTCCACACGTCCAGAGCCAAAGCGCGGGCCGAGATGCCAGTGCAGGTGCCCTCAGTTGCAGGTGCCATCACTGCGTCGCGATGCGTTGCGCTCGCAGCGCAAGCCCCGCACGGTGAGCAGAACCTGCACGCAGAGCAAGGCGAAGCCCAGGCACTGGAAGATCACCTGTGCTCAGAGCCAGGTCGACTTCGACGACCAGCACGAGACTAGCTCAGCTGGGGGCTGCCAGTGTCAGGATCGCCGAGAACCTCGTCTGGCTTGTGTGGCTGCCAGAAGCGAGGGTGATCCGCGCTGGGCTTCGTGCTCGCCGTTCGCGATGAAGTGGTAGACTGCCAGCGCGGCCGTCAGAAAGACACTGGCAGCCCAGGCAGGTCAGGCATGGGTATCTGCAACGTCTTGAACTATTCGGATGGGATGCATGGATCGCATGACGAATCTGGCGATGAGAATTGCCCATTGCTCGAACGGCTGAAAGCGGTATGAGGATCTGCACCATGAATAGTTGTATGTAGGTGCAACTGGCCGGCAGCACCCGTAGGCGGTAATCACCTGTTCACGATGGCAGCGTTCGATGGGCAAACAGCTCAATAGCATGTATTCGGCTGAATTCTGAACAGAGTCAACTGGACGCGTTGACAATGTGGAGACTGCGAATGCACAGACATGATCCTCTACGACAAAGCCGCGATGCTGCACCCAGGCCTTGTTGGGGGGTGCCTTCTTGGCCATCATGGAGAGGGATGCTGTAGAGAGCATGGTGCAAATGGCCTGCTCCATGCACAGTGCAGCGAAGGTTGCCTTCCGGTGTGACCACTTCAGGATGCCTTCCAACTTCCTTTGGCCACCTGCCGCCTGCTGGCTCAGCCATCCTGGGCCCTAGCCGTTCCGAGACTTGAGCTACCCCCGCGGGGCCTGAAGAACGTAGAGGTATGAACGGGGAGACCTCGGCTTGGCGAAGGCCATCACTGCAACGCCGCGGGTCTTGTCTTCCAAGGCCCGTGCGGTCGCAGGGTGCCCGGGACCTTCCTGCCGAGGCCGAGCTCTCCAAGACGAACAACAAAATCGTGCGAAGACCCTCTTTGCACTTTGCAAACCTCGCCTTCCTTGTGGATGGGATCAAGGCGAGGCTTGAGCCCGAAAGAGCTGAAGCAAAAGCGCTCAGATGGAACATGGAACCCTGAGACCTGAGATGCTACCGAGCCCTCAATCTGATAAAAAGTCTTTCTGCTTTTGCGCCGCTATTAATGCTCATCTTCCCAGAAGGAGCAATTCATGAAAGGAGGGGAAGTCCATTGTGTGGCATCATCTGATCGGCTCTTTGCAGAGCGAAGGAGATCTTCAAAGTCTTCCCCACCTTCCTGCGTTTGCAGTGAATGTGCCTCTAGGAAGTTGCGCCCTCATTGCTACGCGGCTACACATAGCTGTCCTGCAATCTGGGAAGAAGCAAGAACCAAAGCCAGATTGCTGAAAGTTGTCCCAGCTCCTGGATCAGATCCAGCTGTGCTGTTAGGCCTCCCTTCATGACAGTCCTCGAGTGCTGGCGGAGCTGCAGATTGGAACATCACCACGGCACAATCAACGGCAGTAGATCCCTAGCCGGCCCTAGCCACTAAGTCGCACCTGGGGCACATATTTGCTCTTTGGCGACCCAGATTTGTCTGAGTACTGGGCTTGATGTAGTAGTAGCCAAAATCTCCCAAAAGCAGCATGTGCAGAGCATGTGCTCCCAAGATGACCTCAGGACAAGACCACACCAACACATAACGGGCCCCCGATTCCATCTCGCTCAGCCGTGCCATCTGAGACGTAGGCCCAGATGGCATGGTTGAATCCGCCCACCCATGGGGCACAAGTGATGTCGAAGCGCGCATGCCACATGAAGACGCCTGGCAACGGAAGTGACACCCATGTAAACTATGCAATTGTTGGGCACAGGTGTCTCGTGTGACACATCTTTGAAGCACCGGCACAAGACTGGCCACTCGGCCGAAAGCAAGGCCGGGCTGAGGCATCCGCCGCTCAGAGCACGGCTGATGGCCATGGCCGCAATGTAGTGGCTGGTCAACGGCCTTGGAAGCCCAACCGGAAATGTCGCACACTGCACGGGGCGAGCCGACTCGAGAAGTAGGTCCAACAACTTCATGAAGTCACGATCTGCAGCGGCCATCAGCGGGCCGCCACCCAAGCACACTCGGTCAGTGGCTCAACTTTGCCGCCAGTCTTGGAGATGAGCCACAGCTGGCAGGCAAGAGCAGGCAAGCGCGAAGCATCACCCTGCTTCGTGACAAAGTCCGCTGCTCGCACTTCAATATTCAAGGCAATTTCTTACAGTAGAAGTGCTGTCTCCTGCAACTACCGCCACAGCCACAGCACTGAAGCGCTCACCGGGCCTGGGGCAAGACTGCAACGGCACTGATGAAGAGACCTGGTACCACGAAGAGATGGATTCTCCACTCAGATGCAACTCGGCCAAAGCGAGGAAGGGGAAACGAGGGAAGCGGGAAGCATGGCTTCGCGAATCTTTCAGCCCCGTGCAGGACTACGACACAAGCCATGCTTTAGTGCGAGCTGCGCCTGCCATCCATAGGGTGTCAAAGATTGGTCGCGAGTTCATGTCCTGAGCAGGTCTTTGTAGAGGCAGCATGCCGCACAACACAGATCCGACGCGGAACGTCGACCACGTGATCTCGGGGATGACTAACTCGATGCATCGTCTGAGGATCCAGCGGCATGAAAGGCGATTGCCAGCGCAAGGCAAGCCAATACCTTCAAGTCTCAAGGCGGTTTTCATGAAGGACGGCAGCAAAGGGAGGGCTTGCAACAACAAAGCAGGGCACCACAGGAGTTGCAGGAAACGTGTCCTGCAGAATCGAAGCAACAACTTGCGAGCTTTCTACACAAATCCAACTCGCACCGTTCCCTACTTTCAGGCGCTGATGCTCAAAAAACGGCCGATGACGGACGTCTGGTCCTGCTCTTCCTGATAAGTGTGCTTCTTCTCAAAGAGCAGCGAGTGCCTGTGATGGAAATATGAGTCACTTTATGTATGCGGCAGATGAGAAAGCTGGATGCCGGCTGCAGACACACCCCGTTCGGCAGATAAACAGAAATGCAGCATGGTTCTCTTCTATGATTACTGAAAGTTAGTATCGAATCCCTATCCAGAGAAGTCCTGCGTCGCACCACCACCGTCTGACAGCGGATATCTGAGTGCCAAGATAGGCCAAGATGCAGCAGCCAGAGCACCAAGACGAGGGACACAATGTCCACCGCCTGACTCAAGCAATGACCAGGCTGCAAAAAGACTGCCGCGCTGTCCCTTCCATACCATGAGTGACAAAAGCTTTCTGCTGTGCAAAACCTGTACACTGTCCTTGGCTCAACGGATTCACCCAAGAACGTCGTCGCGGTCTTCGGACATGCGACGTATCCGTACCGAAACCTCGAACGGTCACAGGCCACCTTTTGAGCCAGAGTGTTTCCAGCAACCGAAGACTCGAATCGCTTGATCTACAAAGGATCACATGGCTGGATACAGCGGGACAGCGATCAACATAAAACGCACTCAAATCGTCCTGCAGACATCTCGACATCCCTCGAGACGAATCCTAATCAGATGGTTGATCCTGACTGAAGACTCATCACGGAGCTTCAGAAAGCCATGCATGAAAGTCATCGTCATCCTGTCGACGGCTTTCGACATACCAGTACAACCCGTAAAGTCACGGCCACATGAGATGCCACAAGCTGCGTCGTGGCAAATCGATATCAGATGGTTGATCCTGACTGAAGACTCATCACGGAGCTTCAGCAAGCCATGCATGAAAGTCATCGTCATCCTGTCGACGGCTTTCGACATACCAGCACAACCCGCAAAGTCACTGCCGCATGAGATGCCACAAGCTGTGTCGTGACAAATCGATATCAGATGGTTGATCCTGACTGAAGACTCATCACGGAGCTTCAGCAAGCCATGCATGAAAGTCGTCTTCATCCTGCCAATGTCCTCAATATGCCACGACAAGCTACTTGCGCAAAAGATGGCGCAAGCTCCACAACAACAAATCCTAATCAGATGGTTGATCCTGACTGAAGACTCATCACGGAGCTTCAGCAAGCCATGCATGAAAGTCATCGTCATCCTGTCGACGGCTTTCGACATACCAGCACAACCCGCAAAGTCACTGCCGCATGAGATGCCACAAGCTGTGTCGTGACAAATCGATATCAGATGGTTGATCCTGACTGAAGACTCATCACGGAGCTTCAGCAAGCCATGCATGAAAGTCGTCTTCATCCTGCCGATGTCCTCAATATGTCACCCGACAAGCTACTTACCCAAAAGATGCCGCAAGCTCCACAACAACGAATCCCAATCAGATGGTTGATCCTGACTGAAAACTCATCACGGAGCTTCAGCAAGCCATGCATGAAAGTCGTCTTCATCCGGCCAGTGTTCTGAATATATGTCGTGGGACAAGCTACTTACGCAAAAGATGCCGCAAGATGCACAACAACAAATCTTAATCAGATGGTTGATCCTGACTGAAGACTCATCACGGAGCAGAAAGCCATGCATGAAAAGTCGTCGTCATCCCGTCGAGAATTCGTTGCACACAGATTGAACAACTGCCTGAGAAAAGTTTTCACAAGGCAACCGCACGACAGATTGCCATCGGATGGTTGATCCTGACTGAAGATTCATCATGGAGCTTCAGACAGTTATGTATGAAAGTCATCGTCATCCTGTCGACGACTTTCGACATACCAGTACAACCCGTAAAGTCAATGCCGCAGGAGATGCTACAAGCCGCGTCCCGACAAATCGATATCAGATGGTTGATCCTGACTGAAGACTCATCACGGAGCTTCAGCAAGCCATGCATGAAAGTCGTCTTCATCCTGCCAATGTCCTGAATATATGTCGTGCGACAAGCTACTTGCGCAAGAGATGGCGCAAGCTCCACAACAACAAATCCTAATCAGATGGTTGATCCTGACTGAAGACTCATCACGGAGCTTCAGAAAGCCATGCATGAAAGTCATCGTCATCCTGTCGACGGCTTTCGACATACCAGTACAACCCGTAAAGTCACTGCCGCGCGAGATGCCACAAGCTGCGTCGTGACAAATCGATATCAGATGGTTGATCCTGACTGAAGACTCATCACGGAGCTTCAGCAAGCCATGCATGAAAGTCGTCTTCATCCGGCCAATGTCCTCAATATGCCACCAAGCTATTTTCGCAAAAGATGCCGCAAGCTCCACAACAACAAATCCCAATCAGATGGTTGATCCTGACTGAAGACTCATCAAGGAGCTTCAGCAAGCCATGCATGAAAGTCGTCTTCATCCTGCCAATGTCCTCAACATGCCGCCCGACATGCTACTTACGCAAAAGATGCCGCAAGCTCCATAACAGCAAATACCAATCACATGGTTGATCCTGACTGAAGACCCATCACGGAGCTTCAGCAAGCCATGCATGAAAGCCGTCTTCATCCTGCCAATGTCCTGAATTATTGAATATATGTCCTGCGACAAGCTACTTACGCAAAAGATGACGCAAGCTCCACAACAACAAATCCCAATCAGATGGTTGATCCTGACTGAAGACTCATCACGGAGCTTCAGAAAGCCATGCATGAAAGTCGTCGTCATCCCGTCGGGGTCCTCAACTTGCAAAGCGAAAAGCTACTTACGCAAAGCATGCCGCAAGCTCCGTTGCAACACTTCGGCGTCAGAGAAAGCCATGCATCAAGTCGTCGGCATCCTGCCAACTGCCTTGTGTGTGCACCTTGTGCGTGCACACCACGACGATACTTGAAGATACTGCCACACGCTGTCGCGACAATTCGCCACTAAATGAAGGCTTCTCTTGTCTGTTCGTCGTCGTAATCCAGCGTCCTTGCTAATAGCCCGAAAAAGCCCAGCTCGAATCCGATGGCCTGGTAGGCCCAATCGCCAGAGGCATCCACCGGCAGGTAGCCATTCAGCCACAAACTGTCAAGAAAGTGCAGATTCAAAACCATCTCCGAGCAGCTGCTGTCTACACTCTATACATGCCACCTCACAGAAAGTCAGGCTCTCGACACGTCGGGGCCCGGGCGTGGATGAGAGGCGGAAGCACAAAGCCCAAGCCTGAGCACGGGGCCAGGCAGCCGGGAGAGCGGCTGCTCGGCCAGGAGCTGGGCTCCACACGTCCAGCGCCAAAGCGCGGGCCGAGATGCCAGTGCAGGTGCCCTCAGTTGCAGCCATCACTGCGTCGCGATGCGTCGCGCTCGCAGCGCCAAGACCCGCACGGTGAGTAGAACCTGCACGCAGAGCAAGGCGAAGCCCAGGCACTGGAAGATCACCTGTGCTCAGAGCCAGGTCGACTTCGACGACCAGCACGAGACTAGCTCAGCTGGGGGCTGCCAGTGTCAGGATCGCCGAGAACCTCGTCTGGCGTTTGTGGCTGCCAGAGGCAGCCAACACGATCGAGGGTTATCCGCGCTGGGCTTCGTGCTCGCCGTTCGCGATGAAGTGGTAGACTGCCAGCGCGGCCGTCAGAAAGACACTGGCAGCCCAGGCAGGTCAGGCATGGGTGTTCGAACTGCTTCTGTCTTGACACGTCTTGACGGCTCCGTGAAGCAAGGACTTCTTGCAGACCTAAGAACGAGGGGAACTTGCCAGCGGTGCCCATACGCCGTCATCACCTGGCATTGCCATCGGCCGGAAAGGCTGGGCAGCCAAGCTTTGACACGGGAATTTCGCGCTTGGGAGGTGAGAATCACAAATCACGTGCGTCAGAATCTGCACATCGTGAATAGCAAAATCATGATTAAGAGCATCAGCGTACCGCAAGTGACATGCTACACGCGGGCCTTGTTAGGGGGTGCCTTCTTGGCCATCATGGAGAGGGATGCTGTAGCGAGCATGGCGCGAACGGCCTGCCAGAAAGACAAAGTAATTATGCCAAGTCATAACACAGCCGCACCATGCCACAATAGATACCTGGCCTGGAGAACGTAGAGGTATGAATGGGGAGACCTAAGAAAAGCCAAGAGCCATCGGCAAGCCTCCCCTTTATCAGATGAAAGGTGTCTTCCTGAGGTTTCGGTCTCCGGTCTCCTCTGCGATGATGAGGCCGAACTGAGGCCGGTGCGGTCTCAGGGTGCCCGGGACCTTCCTGTAGAAAACGAGGAGTAGCGCCGTTCTCTCTTCAGCAAAGACTGTCCGTCTGACGTGCCTTCCTTGTGGATGGGATCAAGGCGAAGCTTGAGCCCGAGAGAGCTGGCAACAAACGGTTCCTGCTGAGCACCGAGCGACACACTTCGAGCTTCAGAGGCGAGCTGTTAGTACCATTCATCAAGCAAGTCCAGCGGTTCTGCATCTTTTCTTCAAAACACTCTGCATTCTTTGCCGCCCATGCTTTGGAGACTCTGAAGAGTGCCTCAGATTGCTTCACACTGCATGCACTGAAGCTGCACAGCCATGTTCCACAGCAATGGGCTTCGGGCATCCCCTGCTGTCATCAGCCAGCAGGTCCACAAGCACATGCATCCGAAAAAACAGATCCAACTCATGTAATCGAATACCGACCTCAATAGGATCATAGTTTTATGCAAGTTTTAGGTGTGACAAATCTTCGAAACGACAATTGTGCTTATATTGTGCTGCTTCTCAACAACGCTGCCGTAGCAGCTGTCCACCTTCCAGGGAAAGCCCAGTTGCGCTTGGTCCGTGCTTCTTGATCGGTCTTTGCTGAGCCGCTCCTCAGAACATGAATCGCACTTGCATCCACTGCACCATCGCAGATACACGTCGATTGAAGATTAGAAGACGGGTCTGTGGCAAGCTCCTGTCCAAAAAACGCTGACCAAAAACCTGCCCTCCACAGAAGTCGAGCACCCTGCACCCGTTCAGTTTCTCAGACTGGAATCCGAATGCCTGTTCAGAGGCGAATCCCTCCCGATTGCTGCCCCCTCCCTCCACCAGCAGTCAATCACCAAACATAAGCAGACTTCGACTCAATTGTCAAACCAGCTTCCCATCAAACCCCCAAGCTGCTGTCAAGCCGCGTAGTGCCCAACCAGCCTTGCCTGAGTCATGTGGGGGGTAAAAAGCAAGCACGTGGCACGCACTGTGGCTTTCACCTTTGCTGAACGTGCACACATACATACATAATCACACAGACATACATGCACGAGTGAAGCTCGAATGAAGACATCTGCAGGCAAAGCATGTCACTCTAGCACTGTTGGAGGGAGCAGCCGTGCTTCTTCTGCGCTGCTGCGTGGCTGTACACCAGTCCTTAGAGAAGAGTCCAGTGAAGGCATCAGTCTTCAGTTGTCACGAGGCACAAAGAGCACACGCGCACCACCGGCACCAAACAAAACCACAGAAAAGCCACCTGGAACGCAGAGCGTTTCGCTGCCACATCTGCGCCCTGTGCATAGAGCGTGATGAGGGCTATGAGCCGATTGCCTTGGAACACATGTCATTGGCACCGATGTGCATGCACAAGTTCGGCATGAAGCTTGAAAAACGACGTCGAGCTGAACTCCGAAATGCACACGGAGGAGTAGTAAGTAGTATAGTCAGCATTCAGTAGTAGTCAGTAGTAGTTAGTAGCAGCAGCAGCAGTAGCAGCGATCTAGAAGTAGCAGTGGCAGTGGCAGTAGCAGTACTCGTAGATTTGCCCAGACCAGCACCAGGCCATGCAATCACGTTCTGGAACGAATGCGCCACGCGAGTAAGGAAGGAAGCAGTAGCAGCAGCAGCAGCAGCAGCAGCAGCAGCAGCAGGAGCAGTAGTGGTTTCAGGCAGTCGCCATCGTCGTCGTCGTGGTAGTAGCAGCCGAGGTAGCAGTAGCAACATGCATGCGGCAAAACCTGAAGACTCAGGTCTGCACGCGAGAGCTCACGGATCGAGCCATGTTCTCCATGCTCGCCTGTCCAGGTCTGTGTCTGTCCCTGCCGCAACAAGTCAGGTACTACCAATTCTACCTGAGCTACTACTGGTTGGAACAAAACAAGATGATGCTACGTAGAAGAAACAACGCTGGACATTATGACTGCGATGATACGTTTCATGATCCAACGACTAACGATACGAGTTCGCTTCGTGATGATAACATTGGTGATGGAGAAATGAGCTTGCTAGTCACAGTGCCTTGTGGCCGGAATCGAGCGCGAAGGGCTAGACTTCCTGGCGAAGCACCTTGCATCCGATTACATCGCCGTCATCCATCATCCTCATCCGCATCCTCATCAACATGATTACTACTATATGACTGTTACGATTATCAACATCACCATTATTACCATCACTACCGTCATCTGGTGGGTTTGGTTTGCTGACACGTCCTGCTTGTCAGGGATCTACCTTGCGGGTGGGTCTGCTGGTGCAGCATCGCTTGGTCAGATCGTATGGCAACCTCGCATACTGAAAATTAGGAAAAGTGGCACGTATGAGCCACATTCTACCCGTCTTCTTGCTCTTCTTAATCAGGTTTACGACCTGCATAAAGCCTAGTAAACTCCACCACTCCCAAGCTGTAGCTTGATCTGTTCACTCTCACGGCGAAGTTGCCATGCCTTGGCATTTCGAATTTCTGTGCCTGAGGTTTCGGGCTGTGAGGCTTTACTGTTCACACCCGTGATTGGAGTCTTGGTCACGTTCCTTTCAGTGGGAGGAGGCCACATCTGCCCAAACACGCGGCCTTCCGTGTGCCAAATGCTAGCCGCTTGCCACAGAACCCCATAATTATATTCCTGTTGTATCAGGTAGGCACCATCACCGCCAAAACCATCATCGTCACTGGTCATCATCATCATCATCATCAGCGGCAGTATGACTAATATGGACATAATCATGGTGGTCACCATAGTGCTTTCGTTGTGACCCGGGTAGTATGAGAATCGGGGCACAGGTGATGAAACCAGACGAAACCTGAAGTCCCCAAGCCTTATCAAGGCTCCACACCTTGGAGCCTTGAATTACCTTCTCAGCTCCAGACTTGGCTCACACGTGCTGCAGTGCCTTTGCTGCGGAAACTTTCTGCTTCGCCGAAGAACTGCTACCAACAGCGACATGACAAAAGCCCAGCGTTCAGAGCAGTTGCAAGTCACCAATCGCAGCCGTCATTCCCCTTCCGCTGTGTGCACAGCTACCTGCCCACACTTGTGGCTCTGTGGTTTGTCATCCCGCGTCATCAGCAAAAACTAGAACCACAACTACGTCTTGCTGGAAGATCGTTGAGAAGCAACCCAACATTCCGGTCTGATGAGACTATGAGAGAAAGCAGAGAGGGCAGCTGCCTTCGCAGCCTTTGGGTGACTGCTCAGGGCTTCTCCCGCGGCTGCGAAGGGTGCCTGGCATCCACGCATGCCGTTTCTTCTAATTTCGTGTGAAATTTGGAGGCTCTCCATCTGCGTGGGGCGCCTGGCGAAATGCAGGAGCGAAAGCTCAATGGCGGCTCGCTGCTGCTGGGCGACAACATCCTTGGGTGCCGCACTGTCGTGATCACCAAAAACAGCTTACAATCACGTCAAAATCCACCAACTCAGTTGTCTTCTTGGGGTCAGATGTGCCATGCCCGATGAGACACCGTTGAACCACCATCTTTCGAGTCTCCTTGCTGAATGAATGTCGAGACACTGCAAAGCTTACCACGCTGTGTCGGAATGGTCTGTCGTCAGGACGGTCAACTCTTCCCCAACATAAACTGCACAATGAACCGTGAACTCGCATTCATTGGCTTCAGGAAGGGCTGCTGGGGATCCGGAAGGTGGAAGTATGAGAAGGCTGATGGTTCAATTGCGGCCGATATGCATTTCACACTGAGACCACATAGAAGTCAGAAGCCCGAAGCCATCACTCTATCAAGCTCTTAATCACATCTTCGGCGCTGCGTGGGATTCCATGGACGGCATCCATGCCTCCCTGAAGCTTACAAACTCCTGCCCACTGACTGTCCACAAGACCACACACACAAATGAAATAAATGAAATGCGTGTAGTAGTTTAAGTTTTGGTAGTCCTGAAGTCCGGCAAGCCCGTTAATCACGACCCCTGTCATGCACCTGACAGCAAGCGTCGATGCTGCTGTGCGAAGGGCTCCGAACGGAGCACAAAGACCCGTTTGTGTGGCCTGGAATCTCTGCTGTTGGATTTGGCAAGGAATACTAATTGCATCGAACTTCGACGTAAAGATGCGAAACCACCGACATGCTGACGTCGAAAGTTGGCTGATCTCTTCTGCTCTGCGAGATCAATGCAAGAAACGGCTTCAGCAGTCTAAGTGTACACTTGAGACTTGAATCTAGAGAACACGGCAGCAACTCTGCCGAGCCCCTTCGTAGGTTCCCCTTAGCCGTTTCTCTGCACCTCCAGATGGCATCGGGAGGAGGCCCAAGCAGCAAAGGCTGCATGCAGAGCTTGGCCAAGCTGAAGCTCCTCGGAGTTTGGAGAGCAGGAAAACCCCACTGCTTTGCACCCAAAATCAACCGGGCCTTGCTAGACTTTGACAAATGTCACGGAGATCAAAGGAGCTAGGGAGAGACAGATCGTGACAGCGCGCACGGCCGCTGAAGGCACCAGGTTCAACACAGCACACGACAACCAGACGGTAAAGTTCTGAGCTACCTATTCCGGCTTCAGGCCGGCAGAATCTAAGGTATAACATAAAGATAGCCTAGCCTGAGCACAGCTTCTGTCCACGGATGTTGCTCTTCGCCTAAATGCGACATGCTTTTGCGTCGCAGTGCTTTTCTCCGTTGTTGCTATCCATGTACTGTCTGCTGCAGGTGCTGACAGGGCGAGGACGGCTGGGGTTTCACTTTAGCAGCTTGTCTGACTTCTGGCTGCCAGGCAGTCTCGATCACTTGCAGTGTGCGCCGGCGGGCCACGCGCACGGCCGACTCCAGCTTCTCCCCATCATGCCTGACACAGATGTCACTCGACTGCGCCAGCAGAACACCGCCAAATAATCTGAAGACCACACCTGGCGGCTGCTAGCACGACGGCCAGGCGCTGCTGTGTCAAGTCGCGCCTTCTTGAGCGCAAGAGTCGTCGTCAGTCATCATCTAAGGCATCTAAGGTCATGAGCTGCAGCCTAGTGATGCACCCCATGGCTTGGACCCGAGCGCGTGCCGCACGCTCCTCCGCAGTGTCCAGAGCCGGCGCTGAAGCCGAGCACACCTCCCGCATCGCTTTTTCCGCCGAACTTCCGGTGGATGGAAGGCACCGGTGCGGCAGTCTTCTGCAAGGCCTGAGCCGACTGAGGTCGCTGGGATACTCACGGCATGGAGCATGCCAAACCCAATAAACACAACATGCATCCTCTCTGCCGCCCTGACAGGCGCACACACTTCACTTCAGATTCACTTCACTGAGCAATGTAGCCCCGTCGGTTTAGGCTCTTTTTATCCCCAATGTCGTGAAGGCCTCGCGCCCAGGCGACCTCTTTGGCCCAGGTCACGGGACCTCTGCGAGGAGACCTCAGCTGCTGCTTCGGCACGTCTGCGGGCTCCTGCAATCACGCCTGAAGCTTAGGTGACGCCACAATTCCCGCGCATGCCTCGAAGCGCCCTGCTCTAGGTCCGTCAGTGACAGAGTGGCAACCGAGTAGCCTATCTTATCTAGAAATCATCGTGTCTGGAGTCTCTGGTCCAGCGCGCGCAGCATGCGGACCCAACAAGCAACGATGTTTCGAGCTTGCTATGCAACGCTGCAACACTCTAAAGTCCGGATGACATGTGACGATTAGCCCAGCTTCCTGGGCTTGCACGTGGGGGCTTATCCTCGTCAAAACCCGCAATCCCAAAGATACACAAGGGGTTGGTGTCACAACTCAACGCATTGTTAAGCATACTTTAAACTCGCATGTCCTTGACCTAAACACAGGCTACATAAAGCCCCCGAACGTCGGATACTGAAAATGTTTGAACACAACTATTCGCAGCTGAGCTTCGCCACGTTCGGCTCTGGCGCTGATCTGGAATGTCGCTGAGCCTGACAGCAACAAGGCAGCAGCTAAAGTCGATTGAACTAGACATCGATGACGTGGTGAAGCTGGCTGTAAACGTCAGCCGTCTCCTCCTCATTCAAAGGGCGATCGCAACTTCGAACAGGCCCACACCTCTGCGTCAGCGCGCAGGGCCAAACCCTCCATTTCTGCAGCTTTCAGCTTGCTGCACAGCAGCTCACAGCGCGCCTCTGAAGGTGCAAGTATTTCCACTGTGCACGCCATTGTTTTGCACAAGTTCTGGCGTGAGTGCCTCCAGCTGCCTCTTCTCCACTTGCTGCTTCTCCTCGGCTGAGTCCAAGGATGGTGTCAGAAAGGATCTACAGCCATGGAACTGATTCACAAGCTCATGAGTAGGAGATTGTGTTCCAAGGAGGGGCAGTGGGCGGCGGTTGTGCCGTTGCCACGTCCGACAAATGTAGTCAATGTATGGGTTGACGTGCAAATACTTCCAGCAGCGAAGGATCTGGCATCGAAAAGCTAGCCCAGACTCCGAAATGCTTTCCTGATCTGTAATAGTCCAGTGATCCGAGCTGATCTGATCACTTCAAGGTTCCATATGAGCCCAACCTCGCTGGAAACGCTCTGTCAGTGTATTGATCCGCGTGGTAGCTTCCTGTGACAAGGACTCGCTTCGATGTGGCAACGTCGAAGCTAGCGCCTATGGCTGTGGGCGAGGCATCCGTATGCTCCCACTGTGGGCCTCTGCCCAACGTAGCACTGCATCTCGCTCGTGCTGCGCTCGCTGCGCCCGCTGTCTTGCAACTGTTGAGGAACCTCGGCAAGCTGGGAACACGTAGGGAGGGAAAGCAGCAACATATCGACTGAGGGGGAAACGTGCAAACTGCAAGTCTGGCGAAGAGTCCAACTTAGGTTGATACCGCTTTCTGCAGCGCGGCGGCTGCGCCCAGCAGCTTGGACCAGGTCCAGGGCTTGGGCGAAGAGCCTGCGAGGAGCTTTGATCCCTGTCTTCCGAGCTTCACAGTGGCGTTGAGATGCCTGCCCGCGTAACCATCGAAGTCGGCCAGGCTGGCATTGTCCCGGCTCCACGGAGCCTCTTTGGGCTCGGCTATGGGCTCCTCCATTGCGTGGAGAAGACTCTGGAAACGGCTGCAGTGACTGCAGTGCACAACAAAGGCAGCCACACGCATAGCGGTTCAAAACTCGAATCTGGCTGCAAGGTGCTTCGAGGCATCACAACGAATGAGCTTGAAATCTACTCACTGCTGTTGAAACGGAGTTGCGCATTCAGCGCCGTGTGCATCCCATATCGCAGCCCACCAGCACCATCAGCAACCTGATAGACGTACCCATGCCTAGAGCAATCCGGCGGATCTCTAGCTGCATGCGGGATCCGTGCTTCGACGGGCCGGGTTTAGGCACCAGACATCTGAAGGAAGAAATCAAACTCGACATTTTGGAAGAGCCCTTCTCGCGATCGTGTCATGGCCAAATGTCCTTGTCTCGGAAGTGACTGCGCTGTTTTTCTACTGATTCCATTGACGCTGACACTTCGACGAAAACTAATCAGCTTGTCCGAGAAGTCGGCATATCTCCGGCACTAACCGCTAGGAAACACCAAGAACTCCAGGCGGTTCCCCTGCCATGAAGAGAGTGCCTCGACATAAGTGGAGTGGTAAGGAAGCATGCAGTCGACAGTCTTTTGCAGCTCGCACAGTTATTGAGAACTGATGTACGGGGCGTTATGGAGGCCGAAGGAGCGAAGCAGGCCTCCTGCACCTCAACACGCAGGTGATCTCAAGCGTGGATAAATATACGGCCGCGGTAGCGGCCCCCTTCTCGCACCTTTCACCCCATCTGCCCGGCGGCCTCGGGCCCAGAACCACCTGAGATTGAGGCTCAGCTGAATCTCATGTGGCTCGTTGGGCCTTGCCGCCATTAAAGACTTGATCTGAAAATTGCTGCACTGAGTGCCCAAGCTGTCAAGCAGACAATTAATCAGCACCATTCCGTGCGACCGAATGCGACAGAAAATCTGATCGGCACTCAAGGCAGAAGCGTGCTGCAAAAGCCTGCGAGGAGCTGCCAGACCTTCTTGTAGCTTTAGCTCAGCTTGGTACTTTCAAGGTTTTGTGGCTTCGGGCGTGAGCCTCGAAGGGAAATTGACGGCTGCAACAACACTCGTCAAGCTGCTGCAGGGTTCCATTAGCGGTCGAGCGGAAGGAAGCCTTTGCATCCAATGTGTGACAGTCTTGAACCCGACTTCAAGAGGGGACGAACACATGCGTTTCTGCAATCGTCTGCGGGTAGCTGCAGAGGCTTCCTACGCGTTCCATCTCCGGGTTGCTTCTTCACAGCCTGTGGCACGTGCCGCTGACTTCAATGCGCACACGGCGGCAAGCACTCAAGGAGTGAGCCAGGGGTAGAGAGAGAGAGAGGTCGCCAGAAGCGAGTACCATGTGCGAACCTGCTGATCAACCCAGAGGCCTAGGCCTAGTCTAGAACTTACGACTAAGCTTCGGAGTCCACACAAAATCCTGGAGGTGCAGAACAAAGGCTGCAGGAGCCTCATCTGTCTGGACGTTCGAAGATCGAGAAGGGAGCCGAAGTCTCATACTCCCGCCTACCAAGACTCAAAAGGACTCACTCTCAGTGACTGTGTCCCAGCACAGCTACTAGTGGCAGCTAGCAAAAGCAGGCCTCTCGGGCTCCTCGTTGACAGCCGAGAAAAGCGTCGTCAGGGCCAAGAGGAAAGCAGCTGGTGCAAGTTCCGGTTTCAGCAGGCTTCTTCGGGAAAACGGAGAACTGCTGTTCTTGTTATGTCGGTTATGTTGCTACTAGAATGCCGGGTGAGAGGCGGAACTAAGAATCTACGACGCTCCGGCCGTAAGCTACCGTGAGGTAAGAGCTTTCCTACATGAGTCGTCTCAACCGAATTTTTGCTGCAGGCTTGACAAAGTACAGGAGTTCAATTTGGCGAGTTGCCTCCCACGCCGATGTAAACGAAAATGGGATCCGCATCTGGCTCAGTGACCTGCCGGCGGTTCTCAAAGTTTGAAACAGGGGCAGCTAAGCTTGCTGCCGATCTTTCCCAAAAGGGAAAGGGCCTCCACGAACTCCACGTCGTAGACGGTGGCACCAAGCGGCCCAGCTGCCTGCACGGCGCTGCTGTCCGACGCCTCATGGAAGGCCGAGTCCGAGCGCCAGGCGTCTTCAGGATCGTCGATGCCCTCCTGCAGTGCAGCCAACGGCATGGCGGCTGCAACTTCAAGCTCAGACTCCAGAAGCTTCGAACGCAAACCCCGGCGGTCCACACCAAATCCGAGCTCCGCTGGGATCCAGAACCTCGGGCCACAGAAATCTCGGTTTTGGAAAGCTGATCGCAAGATGTCGGGGGCCATCAGAGAGCTGGGGCTTCGACCGCCGCTTCTCCCCTGGCGACATCATTTGAAGACCTTCCTGCCATCCTGCGTGCAGCTGTACTTGAAGCAGCTCTGCGTAAGTGTGAGCCGTCATAACGGGCTCCTGGGATGACGCTCGTGATCTTCACCTTCGTCTGCTCTTGTCTCAAGTAGGAGCCTTGGCAAACGAATCAGTTCCTTGCCATCGCATAGGCAGCATAACAGGTGTACACGAAACTACAAGCGCGCGGCTGTCAATCAAGTCCCCGTTGCTCGCCTTCCATCCGGTATACCTGCCACAAGGCACGTTTGCATTCTTGATGGTTCCAGAATCTGAGAGCCGTCATTGTCATGTTTGGAGACGTCGAAGGCTACTTCGCAACATGCTGAACTGACTCTTCTCTGCCACCGGACCTATGACCTGTGTCAATACTTCCGCCTGACGATGACCGTGTCCGACCGGAGCGGGGGAAGCCTTCAGTTGTTCGCATCGGAAAAGCTTACGATGCAGCAGGAGAATCACATGCGGCAATGCTGTTGGCCGGGAGTTGTGTCTTTGCTGCTCAAACTGATATATACAACACCCTTTTGTGCTGCTGCATCTTCGCAGCCAGCACCTACCTGCCGTCTTGCGTTGGCCGGTAGCAAGCCGAGGGAGGTTGCCTGTACTGCATCGAACCTGTAGTATCCCGTGAACCCTCAATCGTATGAGGATCATCCGGGCCGGGGCCGCCGACCCGCCGTCGCCCTGCTCCAGCACTTTCCAGGCCAAGCCGGATGAGCTCCTCGCTTTGGCAGAAGCCAAGCGCACATCTGGCGCTCCCCGCTCACTCCCTGCTACCTGCTCGGTTCCCTGCCTCTCGCAAAGAACTGGAGCTGTCAAGTCCGCAGGCGGCGCGTAGCGTCCTGTACGTTGTGACTGTCTGGATATCGATCCGCTTTAGGCCCTACAGTGGCGACAGAGTAAAATGAATTCGTGGGACCCATCCCAGCTCTTCTGCTTCTTTTACCGCGTGGCATCTTGTAGTTGCAACACCATGCCGCCAAAGCTCCAAAACCTTACACCTTGCATTCCGAGTCCTGCCGCTGGGCTAGCTGCTTCTGCTCGCACCGGCAGCTTGGAAGCCCGGGGTGTGACCTGCCGGCCAATAAGTGGCAACTCTCACACCGATCCACAGGCTGCGACGAAGACAGTAGCTGATGAATGCTGATGGTAGGAAGCTGTTAAGGCCATAGGACTGGCAGGCACTGGGCACGGCTCACAGCCCTTCCCTAGCGTGCTCATCAACCTTTCGTTCCAGCTACCCCGCCTGGCCCCGGCTCGGCACGATCCAGGCCACAGCCCACTGCGATGCCTGACATGCCACCTGCAGTTTCAAGCTCTTGGGCATGGGAGAGAACCCCTGAATCCCACGACCTGTGTTGAGACGTTGAGGCCACTTATGGCAATTCGGCTCCAGAGCTGCTCAGCTTCTTTCCAACGCACAGAAACCTTCTCCTCCTCCATAGCCTTCAGCGATGACTGGTCTTCATGCAATGCGCGGAAGCCACTACCTCTTGATTTGCATGTTGGGGAATCTGCGGTTGTAAGCAAACTGTTCTGTTCGATTCTCTCTTGGAATCACTCGGATTGAAAGTCTGAGTGGCTCCCTTCTGCGGAACCTGGCCAGGTTCGTGGCAGGAAGCAGAGCTTCACATTGCTGGAGCTTCTAAGGCTGCCAGTCTGTGCCAGCAGTGGCAGCGCGCTCAAAGCCAGCACCGTCCTCCCTGGTAGTGCTCTCTTGACAGTGCCCCTGCAGCTAATCTGAGAGGCACTGCGCATCAACCGCCAGAACGGATGGCATCGCAGAGCTGGGCTTGCTCTTCTTGTGGCCGTGCTTATTCAGGCTGATTTGGTAGGGTAAGGCATGGTAAGCCGAAACTCGTCAGCACTGACCTGCCACCGGCTCTGGGTGTGAGTCGCAAGAGTCTTGCAGGCCCCGTCCTGGCAGGAGGGTGGAGCCTGCAGGGAGCTTATGCCCTGACTCGGCGGAACGGCCCTCGGTCCACAGATTTGAGCCGGCCGTAGGATTGTCCCGAGGCTGGGAGCACAAATCTGTGCTGGAGCATTAATCTGGTGACACCACTATGGATATGAGACAATTCAGGCATCATAGCCCAAGGCAGCCCGAGCTTGCCAAGGCAGGTGAGAGGGCGTGTTTGTAGAGAGTCTGCTTCAAGGATGTGTGCAGGTTCTGCAATGGTAGGTGAGAGTGCGTTCGGAAGCCATGGCGCTTGGCAATGTGGCTGTCTCCTTCGCTATGGACACCAGCGCAGCCCTCATTCCATGCTGACCATGACGGGGAACAAATCCCAAGCCTCGGGCCAGGATCCGGCACAAGACCGGCTACAAGTTTGACTGACCCCAAAGCATCAAGGCCGTGTACTCAATGGATCGGCGTGTGCGCTAACGAAGGCAATGGTACAAGCTCCGGACGCTAGGAGAATCCGCCGCCATCGCAGCCGCAGCCCCCTTCGCAGCCTCCGCAGCAGCCTCCACAGCAGCCTCCACAGCCGCCGTCGCACCCGCCGCATCCCCCACATCCACCATCACAACCACCGAAGCCGCAGCCGCCGTCGCAACCGCCGCAACCGCAGCCGCCACAGCCGCCACAGCCGCCACAGCCGCCGCAGCCTCCGCAGCCGCGTAAGACAGTTCAATCGAAGAAGACGCTGACGAACACAACCCCATTTTGGGGAGTGACAGAAGATTAGGAATCTTGCCGTCGAAGCCGCCGCATCCGCCGCAGCCACCGTCCATCCTCGGCAAGCGCATGGTCAAGCAGGCACCGGTGTTGCCCGAGCACACTTACTAGCTTTGTGGATCACGGCAAGAAAGGTCTTCACCTAAGCTGCCCTTGTCGTGTATTTCTGGCACTAGACCACCCACGGACAAGCGACAACAGGACAGCAACAGACTTTGTTGCTGTCTGCTCATACAACACTGAAAATGCAGCCCGTCGTGACCTCACTCGAACTGTTCTGAAGGGCTTCACA
Source organism: Symbiodinium sp. CCMP2592 (assembly GCA_905221615.1). NCBI lineage: Eukaryota > Dinophyceae > Suessiales > Symbiodiniaceae > Symbiodinium > Symbiodinium sp. CCMP2592. The sequence continues at coordinate 70,506 of CAJNDT010004846.1, forward strand.
GGTCTTCTGAATCACGTCCTACAGAAGAGAACATTCACAATCTTCTTATTTGCCGCATTCGTGACAGGTGCTCAACCATGTAAACCGAGTTCCACCACGAGCTGCATTTACAACCCATGAGCCTCCCCACTGCCGGCACCAAAATCCATAACGAAATCCATACCTGGCTGGGGTCGTGGCCCGCAGCCGCCATCGCAGCCACCAGCAGGGTAGGGCTCTGCACCTTGCATGTGGACACCCTGCCAAAGCCCTGAAGACTGATGGTACATGCCATGCTGCACCACCCTGAGTTAACTTAGTTACAGCATGTCGACAGTGATGGTCTCCTTCCAGCAGCTGAGCGTGAGGCGGAAGCCTCCCGGACCCATGTCCGGAGCTTTGCCATAGCCATCTCCACCTGCGCATCATCCCACTAACCATGGAATTAGCGAGCGGTCATGCGGAACACTCGCCCACCTCCCCAACCGCCGCCCTGCGGCGCCGCGCCCTTTCCACCGGCGGGTGCCGCTCCGGTGACCTTCAGTACAGCTACACGAGCCGCCCGGGTGTCGCTCGCAGAACATGTCGTCAAGTGTGCAAGCCTCACAAACTCTAACTCATCAATTAAACACATAAGAAACTCGCTTCTCATAAGGAGAACCTCATGGCAAATCTCCAAAAGGCGAGAAACAAGCGGATAGTCTCGAAGTCATGTCGCGCTTCGACCATTAGATTCATTCATCCGCTTCGGTCTGTAGAACTGTAGAACCAACCAGTTCTCAACATCCAACAGATGAAACCCAAAGGATCTACACCAGCGCGGTGCGGAATGCGTTGCACATGCTTCGGCGCAGCACTGAGATGCAGCCAAGAGTCGCTAGTGGCCTGGGTATCTCAAACAAAGAACTTCGTGCATCAATTGAAGACTCGCACGGGAGCATTTCACAGGGACGGTTCAAAATGACGCAGCTTGTCTGGGCTTCGCACTGTGTACTTCTGCTTTGTGGAATTCCACTGGGCCTCAGAATAGTCATGTCACATGATCACTCGGAGGCCTAGAAGATGCGACTGTGCCGTCCTTTGGCTTGTATTTTTCATTTAAACGGCCCGACAGCGAAGACAGCTGCTAGACTTGTGCTTGTCTTAGTTGAAGCGACCTGAGCCCTGGGCAGTGTACTGCACCGTCGAGTTCTGGATCAGGGTCTGGCCGTCGGATAGGGCCGTCCTGCGAGCTGCTGGGATCTGCAGCTGACTCTGGCTGAGCTGAGGATAAGGCCTGTAGGGCAGTCCTGTGAACGTAACAGTCGTCACCGCCTCCCTCGGGGCTGACGAAGCCGAAGCCTTTTTCCTCGAACCACACCTGGCGGTCAGACTCCTTGGAGATGCTGCGTGTACGGGCTACCGGCCAGAGAGGGTGTCAAGCCTTGACTATGCCAGTCGATTGCATCGTGGGTCCGGCGAGTCCTGAGGCAGGCACTCTCGCCAGTCCTATGCGAAGACCGACCTGCCAACTGCCAACCACTGTGTACCTAAGGACGCCTAGCTTCAGGTCTCCCAACCAAATACACATTCTCTGCGATGGCAGGTGAAGTGCCTGGCTTTGGGTTTCATACCCTGGTAGACTGATGGGTCGTAATTTCACAGAAGATCACTGAAGCTGAACAGGTAACTTCCGAGCTTCGATGCGAACCAAATTCAAGTGACTTGGATTGCAACTGTCTCTTCCTTCTTTCCATCTGCAAGTTCAACACTGGCCTCTTTGCAGGGCTTGCTGGTATGTGCCAGGTGGAGCATCCCACGCCCGTAATTACTCACGGAGACAGATGAAAAAATGCTTGGCAAGGCACTAGCCTGGACTAGCTGAAGTGCTTCGGCTGTGTGCTGTACCCTCGACCTTTAAATGCCAAGCTTCCTGGCTGGCCACCGCCACAGCCCTGACACGGAAAGCGCGAACCGCACGAGATTACACAAGCAACCTTCGTGTAACATGTTTGCTTGATGATCCTTAGAGTCCTGAGAGCACTTGCCGGGCCTTGCCACCACCACCGCCACCAAAGCTATCGCCGCCTTTGCCGCCACCCTGCACCAAGATGCTCTGGGGGTTGACAACTTTTGCTGTCTTATCTCTGGCGCTGTGCTTCTTCCGTCTGTCGGACTATCTGCAGAAGACCCAAACAGGCAGCAAGCCGTAGGCCCAAAGCCCCAGCCAGGCCTTCTGTTGGGGCACTGCGCCGGTCACTCTGGAAGCTTGGCTCTTGCCTTATGCAACTTTGCTGAGGGTGCCGGACACGAAAAGCACATCTTGAGCCAAGCTGCCTTTCTGAGCATTCCATGTGACCTCGAACTGGACCTGCGCTCCTTGTAGCAGCATACCGCCATCTGTTAGTGCACTTCTGTGGACGAAGATATCATCGCCCCCGCCGTTCCTTGGCAGAGACAAACAGGCATGGGGCGGTGCCCAGTGGACCACGAAATCAGAAGAGTGATCTTCTAAATCACCCTTCCTCTGTGCAGCCTAGTTTCGGGATGATGAAGCCGAAGCCTTTCTCATCATTCCAGGACTTGACGGTTCCGGTCTGCAGGCCGCCATCCATCCCGCCACCCATGCCCATTGCACCCATCTGACCCATGCCACCCATGCCACCGCCCATACCCATCTGACCTCCCATGCCATCCATGCCCATGCATCCTCCCATCCCTCCCATGCCCATCTGACCTCCCATGCAACCACCCATTGGCTGTTGCATCTGCCCCATACCCATTCCACCCATCTGGCCCATGGGCTGGCCCATTCCACCCATCTGGCCCATTCCGCCCATGCCTTGCCCCATTTGCGGCTGGCCTCGGCAGCCACAGTGCAAGACCGCATGCAACAAGCAAGGGAAGGGATGAAACTTCAGCTTCGGAAACTTCCGCAGAGGGGCCCATTTGTGGCTGCCCCATGCCCATCTGGCCCATGCCCATGCCGCCGGCCATTCCGCCCATACCTTGTGGCATGGAGAGAGCTGTCGAAAGTCCTGTTCTGCCGAGGGCATCTAGACTGCCGAACATAAAACCGTCGATCGTTGAATCTGGATTCATAATTCTGCACTGAGGTTGAGGCCGCTAGGGTCTGCACCATTCTGCATTGCGCCACCTCCACCGTCTAGGCCTTGCTTAGGGAGTCAGCAGGCATGGGATGATGACGACGACGATGGGATGCCGCTGCTTCTAGCTACAGCGACAGTGGAAGCTTCGTCTTGGGACAGAAACAAGAACGGAGCAATGGACCTGGAAAGCCATGCAGGCTCTCCACTTGCAGTATACCTCAACTGTAGTGCAGGTGCTGCCAAGAGGCCCGCGCTCTGCTGAGCCTGCGTCAAGTCTGAGAGTTGAAACACACTACCGATCCTGTTTCTGCTAACGGCATCGGATCCCGGAAGCCGTCAGATGAAGCCTTCATGGGGCGAAGCCGCAAAGCACTTAGGGATCCCTATCTCGACTTCTACATGTTGTCGAGACTGGGACTGACAACCCGGCACCGAACCACCAAGTCCGCTCAGCATCCCTTTTCAAACATGTTCGAACCACAATCCTTCTTGCAAGTGTCTTCCACAACCGGACGAACCTTGACCGTTCACTGGAAACCCTCAACTAGGTAGCTATCCTGCGCCGGCTGCGCGGCGGCACCATCAGCACCGGGCTTGGTCCAGGTGACCTGCCCGGAAACGAGATGGGGACCAGCGCATGAAGATGAGCGGAAAGCATAAAAGTGTATAGGTTGACGGCTTTCTCTGCATCCCAGCGCCTCGCCAGTGGAGGTATTGTGGTAATACCTAGCTCAGGTGCAAAGGAGAGTGCCGTATGACACGAGCTAAGCTTTTGCAGCCATGATGCGGATTGCCGGTATTGGGGTCAACGTGCTCAGCCCATCCTGCAGCGGGCTTGGGCTCTCTGAATCATCTGCAGGAAAAGGGCTGGATGGCAAGCAATCTGTTCTTAGGAAGTACTAGACTGCAACTCAAAACCAGAAAACACCCGCTACAGAGCATCACAAACTCAGGTGCCTGGTGGAAGCCCAGACATATCTTCGTTGGGGCCTCGTCTTCCCGTCTTCCCCTATGGAGTCTGAGCCGCACAAAATCTGCGGAGAAGCACACTTTCATGCCTGCGTCCTCTGAGCTGAGGTCGGGCTAGATGAAGCCAGCCGTACATGTCATTGTCCGAAGCATGCAGGAGGGTGTGTACTACGCAAAACCGTTAGCTGAGGACAGTCATTGATGCAAGCAGGGTTCGCTGAAGATGCTGCAGCAGTTGTATGGCGTTATTTCTTACTACCTCAGGCCCTGAAGTGTGTTCTGGTCCAGCAGTGCTTACAACGCATCAGAACTGGCACCTGAATGGCCTGACAACCAGTGCTAGTCGGTGTTCGAGCTACCATCCGTCGAGAGTAGCAAAACCTGAAGAGCATGCACCTGCAAACCTCTACCAGCGCTGAAGATCCCTCATTGAACCGGTGTTGCTGGCTCCCCGGCATAGACCAGGGCAGCAAGAAGTAGCAGCGGGGCCTGGCACTCATGCAAAGATCCTAACATTCCGACTCTCTTGGACATATTCCATTGCAGCTTAGCGAATGCAACGTTAACACTTGACTGATTGGGAGACGGTGGAATGCTGGACGCGAGCAGCTACCATGCGATGTTGAAACTATTGTCGTGATGCAGTCAGTCTGACCTGCTCTGCACTCACGGATCTCTATAGCTCTCCAAAGCATTGCCGAGGGCACCCGCGCCAGCCGCGCCATTCCCTTCAGCTTCTGCGCCGCGGTGTACCAACGGCTCTACCAACGCTGGCATGGCAGCAGATGCAAAGTCCCATGATGCAATCATGCAACATTGGGCGACTTCTACGTAATGTACGGCCACTAGAGGGAAGGTGCCTGGGCCGGGGCCTCGCCCCGAGAGGCGACCCCCGGCCGCAGTGGGCCACGTCAGTGACTTGGGTCGAGCTTCTCCGCCGCTTTTTTGCAGGGCGGAGGCGCCACTCTCAAGCTTTGCTGCGCACCGGCAGGGCCGGCCATTGCGACTGCCTGGAATCTGCAACGACGTCAACGTCAACAATCGTCAGCACCCACAAGCACATCCTCGGCACCAGCACCCAGCAGCAGAAGCAGCACCAGCAGCAACAGCAACAGCAATAGCAAACGCAACAACAACAACAACAACTACTACTGCTCCTACCTACTACATCATAGATATCACCGTGCGGACAGTGAGCAAAGCATTTTCCAAAACTGGCTTGTCACAGGTGGAAGCACCTATTCAAAGCATATGCCTCTGCTGCGCACATGTTCCACATAAGGCATGATGCAGCACCGGCTACCAGCACTTGAGTCTGAGGGCCGAAGTGAGTTTACGATGCACTGACAAGAACCCGACAAGTGAGGAAGAACCAAAGTGCGATTCAACAAGACCCTACGCCGTGCAAAGGCTAAAGCATGGTTTCCAGGGTGCTGCCGCGCGAAGCTTTGGGGATCTTTGATGACCTCAACGGCGGAAGCACCAGAGCTGACCAGATTCCCGTTGATTACGCACCAGAGAGTTTCCCGCACTTCTGTTGATTTCACCAGGCTCTCCCAGGTCACAAGCGAGGAATCCGACATGAATGCGGAATATCGAATCGTCTGCGGGTCAGGCTGACCGTATTGCTCACGCGATGTCTGCACAGTATATATTTGTCACTCGATGAGTCTATGTCATGCTTTGTGCGCCTGAGCATCCTTGCTCTCCAGCTGGTCAACGGTTGGAAGCCTGAGATGATGCCCCCAACACAACTTTAATATGTGTGAGGCTACTTCTTTGTCCAAGCGGCGCTTTGGCAGGACCACAAATTGAGACCAAACGCCGCCGCTCTGATCCTCCGGGTGCCAGCCAACGCTGAAACGCCTTGCAAGATCTTTCAAGTGGTCAAGGGACCACACACACTGATTGAAACCACAACGGGTACAATCTCGGCTCTGTTTTGGTGTAACACCGCACGCATCACACAAGACGGAGCGGAGCGGACGCCGACCCTCACCTTACTAGCAGCAGGACGGCATTACGAAGAACATCAAAAATGGAACGAACCCGGTATAGATCACCAAAGCTGCAGCTGTTCATAAGCACTGCTTCTCAGGTGATGATGGCTTGATGGACTTGTGTCACATGTACTGAATGATGTACTGGAGTTTCGTCGAAGGCTCGCTGTCAGTCTTTTTACAACGCATACTCCTCAGATGCCAGCTCTTAGCCATGACAGGAACACTCCGGGCTGGCATGACTCCAGAAACTTCTTCGAAACGGAACGCGCTTTCAGCACGGTCGCTGAATTATAACACGAGTCTTTATGCTGCCCTTCGACACAGGGTTGCACACACACACACACAATCACACACACACACACACAGGAAAACGACTGAGGCCAACCACTCCCCACGCACACAGACGGAGACACACACATCACAACACACAACACACAACACACAACACACAACACACAACACACACACACACACACGCACCCAAAGACGCACACACAACAAACACACACACACACACACACACACCACACACACACACACACACACACACACACACACACACACACACACACACACACACACACACACACACACGCTGACCTGCCTCGACGACAGCTTCTTTCGACACGGCTTTCAGGGCCAGTGCCTCCTGAAGATACGGCACAGGCAGCTACCACATTGCCTTCGCTGGGATGCCACAAGAAATTTGGAGAGGGTTAGCGGGATGCACCAAATGCAGCACTTTTGTCGTTGCTGCTCCTCCAGCCGACGCTGCCAGAGGAACGACCGACCTGAACAGCAATCGACAGAGCTCATCGCGGCTCGAGGCTAAGGAACAGGTTGCAAAGTTGCAAGGCTGATGGAAGGCGGGGGAGGGGGAGGCTTCCAAGCCAGGGCACTGCAGATCTCGGCCCATCGCCGCTGGCTGGCTTCGAGGAGTTGCTGCGGTCGGACCAGCCGGGCCTGGCACAGCGCAGAGCCAAACAGGACGAAGTCGTGGCTTCGGCACGCCTACTGCAGCGGAATGGGTCCCGGCTCTGTTCCACCAGCTTCTCTCAAAGCATCTACCTCAGAAAGACTTCTCATGTCCTGAGCCAGCGAGTCAGCCAGGGCCGCGATGTCCTGCTCTGACTTTGCCTGGGCATGAGCAGGGCAGGGACGCCGCAGGGCTTAGACACACTTCAGCACCAATTTAGGCTTCATGCGTCGATCAGACTCATCCCACTTGTGATGAAGGCGTCCATCCTCTCGAGAACCTGCCACTGCAAAGGTTTCGAAGCTTGCAGTCGCCGGGTGGGGTCTGCAGTCTGCCTGCATGGGGCCCAACACGGCTCCCTGCACCAGGAAGACGAGTCCTTGTATCCAACACTGGACACAAGGCTCTTTTTGGGATTTCGCCTGCAGACAAGCAGCTGAAGTCCCCTTCGCCCCGGTCCTCCAAAAAGCAAAGCGTGCGGCTGCGGATCACATTGCAGTTGCCTGACCTTCCTCCAACTTACACTCGAGACATCTCACTCCATCACTTGTCGGTCCAAACGGCAGCTGACGACATAGCCCAGCTGCTGACGTGCACGCAGTTCCTCATAGAACCTGGGATTGTCACCACTCGAGTCCTGTGATACGATACGATCTGAGCATCACGGACTAGCAGTCCTTACCCTGAAATGCGAATTGCTCTGCTCGGCTTTAAGGCTCCAAGGTGCTCGTCGCTGAGGATCGCTGAGAGGACCTGCTGAATTTCAATGACTGCATCGCCCATCCACGGAAGACTGCACATCCACAAGCGTGGTCATCCGAAGCACTGACCACTCGAAACCTTCTGAAAGCCTGCAGTGTTCTATGGCAGCATTTTCCCCTTCAACCTTCCATCTCGTCTCTCTTCCCCTTGCCTGCAGCTCGGACAGACGCTTCAAGTCTTCAGCAGAACCGCTTCGAGTGCTACCTGGAAGGTGCTTCAAGGCCCGGCTTGACCATCAACATGAGAAGCTGATTGCAGCGCAGTCGACCAGCTTGAAAGCTCAACTCCACGGCAGAGTTCTCCTTGCAACACAGCCCAGGGCAATTAATTATCAAAAGTGGCCGTGGTCTCTTGATTGCACGTATCCTCCGTGGAGTCAGTGATCTGGTGAACCAGGACCACGCCTCCGACCACGAACAGCTTGCAGAAGTTAGGGTTATGCTGCGAGCGCCATTATTTGTAGAAGGGGGTCGGGGTTCTTGTGGATCTTGGTAGTTCGTTGCTGGCAAGCTTCCCTGGCCAAAGCTGTTCACAGGGACTTTGGCCACACGCGGCACTGGCCACTCCTCGCGAAAAGCAGGGTGCCCTCAACTCAAGCCACGACAGACACTTGCCGATGATCTCTAGGAATTGGGGTCCCGATAGCTCTCATGCTAAGTATACTATACCGCCTTTTTGCTGTGGCTTGTGCAAAACAAGTTCCGCCCTTCGCAACAGTGCCACACAACTTTCTGTCGAGGGTCAGATTCGGGCGCGGCCATGAAGTTCTCGGACTTTAACAGGCTCCTCACATTCGAGATCAAGCTGTCCTTAGCTTCACCAGAGGACTTCGACATGATGGACGTACCGAGAGGAACCGAACTGGCAAAAGCTGCATACTCCATAAATCAGTTGTAGGTGTTGCCCAATGGAGGGCTAGTGGCAGATCCAATGCATACTTTCAGTCAGTCAGTCAGTCAGTCAGTCAGTCAGTCAGTCAGTCAGTCCAGTCAGTCATACGCCGTGCGGCGCGTGGACAGATATGACTTGACGCACCGTTCGATACCAGACAGCTGCATATTTTCACGGTTCTGTAATGTGGGCACAACATCGCATGGCTCTTAACGGGAAACTAACCATGCACCTCAGCTTTCTGTGTTTCTTCCGCCGAAGCCCAGCAGGCCCGGCAACTCGGCGCCAACTTCGCTACCAAGGCTCGGCCTCATCCTGGCGTAAATTGCCCTCGCAGAGGGAGAGGCCCACCACAGGAGACGCCCAAAGTGCCGATGCAAAGGCCGCCACGTCCGAAGCCCTCAGCAGCTGTGCCGCTGAATGCCACTCCCTCCTTGTGTAGCCACATCCCGATGAATCCATTCCAGGCAACTTCAGCCCGGCCAGCGCTGCTTGAAGCTCCTTGCACCAGCGGGACTGCCGTCAGGCTGGCTGGCTGGATGTTAGACGACAGCATCTTCCATGTTCCGGACGTGCACACTTCGCTTTGCTGTCTCTCGTCTCGCAACTGTGTGGCCTTGAAAGAGATTTCGTCCACCAGAGTTGCCAAACCTGTTTTTCAAGATAGCGTTTGGAACTCTTGGCAGGGCAACAAAAAACGGGGTGTGTGCCGGCCTGACCAGTAGGAGGCTTGCTTGAATGGCTCCTGCCCCAGAGCTGCTGCCGATTAAGTTGTCTCACTCCAGCATGCCGTGAACTTCCTTTAGTCCAGAACCTGCGTGTCGACAGACTCCAGCTCTCTTTGTAGCAGGTCTGCCTGTGCGCGGAAGCCTGGCATCTGCGACGGAAGAGACGATAGCAGCCGGGAGAGCTGAATACTACTCTTGCAGTCCTACCCACGACAATGGCTGCAGCCGAGCAGCCTTGTCCGTTCTTCGCCACATCGAAGGCAAGGAGCTCTCCCAGCGCTGTCGATGCAAAGTCTGAAAGGCGGTCGTCGAAGCCCCCGAAGAAGAGCTGCGTAAAGCGATCCAAAGCAAGCACAGCTAGGTATGTCGGCCGACTAACTCTGCTTTGCCGGTCTTTCCGATCCTCGACTCCGCGCATGGAGGTGCTGAAGGCGAAGGTAAGCCCTGATGCACGAGCAGAGAGCCACATGCCACGACACGCCACGTTTGTGGGGACTGGGCTGTGGCTATTCCAATGCCTGCCACCTCCGCATCATAAAGCAGGGTTTCCTGATGCCACGCAACTAGGATGCAAACTTTCGTGCTGGCTGCACAGAGGAAGTCCCTTCTCAGCTCTCCTGCAACGCTTGTCGAAACATGGATTCGTAGATTCGTGCACAAACTGCAGCGCGAGCGCTGCCTGAGTGGGCAAAGGCACATGGCGAGCGCTTGCCGAGAACTTTCGTAATGTCCGTGTGAAAGTGTGCCGATCGGGTTGCTCCGCGGAAGCTTTGTCCGCAGCTCGATGAAGGCAAAGGCTTTGGGTACGCCATACCTTGCTCAAGCTCAAACCGGGATGTGAAGCAGCAAGAACTGCCAGGATGTACATACAGGAAGAGACCACAGAAATGCATTGAGGAAGAGATCCGGTCGATTCGCTCGTGAGTGACTTCGTTTCCGCCTCTGTCCAGTATGTGCGGATGACTCGGGGCCCCCTTCTGAAGCACTGCGATGAGCTGGACCCAGTTGAGAGAAGCGGCTCGGTGTCTTGCCTCAAAGCCAAAGGCACATGTCACGGAATGCTACAGGTGCTTCCTGTGAACCTCCGCCCGGAATTCAGGTCTCTTTCGTGCGCGAAGTATGCTAGCGCTGGTAGTCTCTGGGCTCTTTACAAGACACGAGAGTGTCAGACTCGACCTTAGAAGAATTAGCAGGAAGGCGTTCTTGATCGAACCTTCATCTCAATTCCTGCATGCAGCACGGGCATTCCGTCAGAAAGCTCATAGGCAGTTCGACCAGGTGACGGTGACGTCCAGACCTTCTGCGGTCTATGTTACTTCCTCGTGCTGCCTTCGTCCAGGCCATTCAGAATCCACGAGTTGTATACCAAGGGGCGTAAAGAAAGCCTCCCAGACTTTCTCGATCTTGCTCTCAGGCAATACGATCGCATTCTTGGAGGATGGCTTCGACTTGAGCGCCTCTGGCACATCGGCTTTGCATTGACAGCGAAGTGAGTGCCGGCAAGTCTTCATGCAAATTTCGCTGCAGAAGCTGACCTTGAGCTCCAGGTTCCGCGGCAAGAAGGGATTCGGATCTGGCAGGCCTCCAATCTCCGAAGGCTTCAAAGGCTGTTGCAGGCTGAGTCAGTCCTCTCACCCCATGTCACACCGACCATGTCAAGAGATGTCAAGAGACTCTGAAACCATGTGAGAGTGCATCTTGACAAGAATCGATCAGTGGCAACCGCAGTACACGAGACGTGTCTGGCCTAAGCCTGGCGCTGCAGGAACTCGCAGCCAGCGCGGCTGCTGTGCTAGCGGACGCACCCGAAAGCGAGTGCCATACCTGTATGCAGCAGCACTCGGCTGTCCAGCGACATGTCCGGTCTATATGGCAATAAATGGCAATAATTTCGATTGGCGCGAGTCCTAGCTGTGAAGATCCACGAAGCGGCTGCGCGATGCTTCTTCGCAACTACATCGTTCGATTGCCACATCACAGGAGTTCAAGCAGCCGACCCAACATTGCAGCATCGTCAATCTGCACATCTGGGACGAGCTGAGTCATGTGCCATGGCTCCACGGCATTTCCTGCATCCTCGAACTTTCGGGACACTGCCTCAACATTGAACAATCAACACTCTGCGCCATCATACAAAAAGCTAAGCTACTACAGTTCCTTGGCCAGCCCTCAACGCCCCCAGTGCCTCTATAGTATCCAACAAGCACGGGACGTGAACAACAAGCATCCTGCCGTGCGGGTGGCATACGGAGGCCACCTTGCAAAGGATGCAGCTGCAAGTCGAGTCGCCGTGATGATCGCGTTGTCCGCCCGCAGGCATTGCATCAATGCATCCACTGTGCCTAGCGACTCTCACAAACTCCTGGAGCACCGCAGGCTTTTGATGTTGACATTCCAGCTTCCACTTACATTACCCACTAGCACCTGACAAACCTTGGCCATTTCGAAGCCGGTTGTTGCCCCGAACATAGTCCCGCGGAAAGGCCCAAGCCTCAGCGATGCCCGCACGACGGAATGCTACACGCAGCCGTCACTGTATGCCAGAGCCTGCATGTTGCCCGCCAGCTCCACAGTAGCATTCATGGGGCCGTCCGTCTCACGACTCGCCCAAGCAGCATCGGAGAGCTGCAAATTTTCGGATAGAAGCTCCTCCGCGCCATCAAAACTGCGTTTGACTACTGGTAATCACGTTCCTGTCCTTCAACAGACTGCCCCCCTTGAACCGATATGTGCAGTCTGACTTCCTGCGGCCACGCTGGCAGGTTCCGCAGAAAGTTCAGGTAGCCAAAGAGCAGCTCCAGAATCTCGTCCTGGATCTGCAGGGCTGAAAAGACACTTGACCATGCAAAGGCAGAAGATTTCCGCTTCCGCCAGCATATCTAGCCTAGGAATACCTCCGCATGTCCTGATTTTCGCGGTGCATCTTAGACAATAGATGAAGCTCCAAAACGGATCGCCTTGTGCTCTAAGCCTTCCTCCGTAAGCTCCATCGAGACCACCCTCAGGCAACAATTTCCGCGTCCAGTTCTGACGAACGAGTTTGCTGGATGCTGCCATAGCACAGTACTGCGAAAGTGTTAGTGTCGTCGTCACCGCTGACATCGAGCTCCGTGATCCAGCCTCGTGTAGAAGCGAGTACGGTCATGAGCCTAGTTTGGCACACTTGATTCTCTCCCACGAAAACAGGTGCAGGACACATTCGGGCCTCTTCGCCGTAGCAGCGCACAAAGGCTGTGCGGACCCTCGTGACCAAGAACAGATCCGACCTGCAGGCACCAAGATAACAAGTTCCTCTAGACTGTCTGGACTCTAGACTTTTCCGGGTTCAGTATCCACCAAACCAGGTCGTGCAATCAAGCAACCAGCAAGTTCTACGTTGTAGACTCCACTGACACCACCGTCCGAAGCAGCTCCAAAGTGTTCATCCACATCAAGCAGTGCATGCCTAGGCACATGAATGGCGGGATTGTACCACCGCCAGCTCTCGACAGACATGCCTTCGAGTGAACTCTCGGACAAAAAATCAGAAGAAACGGAAGACATCGTAGACAGGACTCGGCAAGATTTGTAAGGTCGGAGACGGAGACAGCATCCCATAGTCGGCCAAGAGACTCCCGCGCGTTGGAGCCGGCGGTGCTTCTTCTGCTTCGACTCTGCGGGTGTTGCCCGGTGCAAACGGCACCGGGAACACTACCTGAGAGAGGATGCCGCTGCGCCCATAAGTCCCGTAGCGCCGTAGCTGCTCTGACAGTAGCTGCACGAATCACCCGTTGCTAGTGCGGTAGCTCCGGCCTGTAGCTCGCGAGCGTCAGCGACGGGGACAGCTTCGATGCCTGCTACCAGCGTGGGCACTCCCGCTCAGAGCAGTCCATGCTACAACGCTACGCCTTCTGCACCTCGGTCTAAGCCTCTGAGCTGGTGTGGTCCCTTTGTTGCTTTTTCGGTTAGCTGCGACAGTCTGTCAAGACCTGCGAGATCTCCTTGCTCACGGAGGCCCCTGATACCCTCCGTCTGCATACAGGTCCTGCTGCTTGGCGTCGAGCCCCGGCTTTTGCAAGCAGAGTCGCTGAAAATAGACATGGCAAGCTTAGACATGGCTGCCGGCCTTGCTTGAAGGCCTCCGGCAAGAAAGGCGGCTGGTTTTCATAGGCTGCAGGAGGATCAAGTATCTCACCTGTCCAGCATTCTCGGCCCAACCCTGCGCAGAGGCTTACCTGCCAATCTTTGACACCCAGAACAGAAGCTACGCTACACGCACAAGCATTGTCACTGCTGCAGGCAACACGGCTCCACCTGCGGCAATACCAGGAATTCCACCGAAGTACTGTTCGGCATATCCTTGGTAGTGGTGTGCCTGTGCGAGTGCGAGTGTGGATAGGTGTCATCTCCCTGCCTCCTGCATGCCTGCCTGGCCTGCCTGCCTGCCGAGCTGTCTGTCTGTTTGTGCCCGCATGCAAGAGCGGGACAGTGTGTGTGTGTGTGTGCATACGCACAAAAGCAGGATCCAACACATGGACTCTTCACTCTGCTTGCCCAATCTGTGTGATCTGCGTGTGCATGCCAGTCAGCATTGGTCTTCGAAGCTCAAGAGGCGTTCGAGCACGTCTGGGGATTCGTCGCCAAGGATACACAACGTCATGAGCGGCGCTCTGTAGTAGCCTGGGATGCTGTTTGCGAGAGCATTTCTCGATCATGCTGCCACCTCGATGCAGCGAGCAGCGACGATAGTAGCGCAGAAGTTCGCCTCGGAGGTCAACTCCTTTGCCAGGCAGCGGCGCTCACTTTAGCACGGCACTCCAGCAAGACTGGTGCCAGCATGCTGCTCAACCGGAAAGGCTACAGTAAAGGGTTTGTGGAACTGCGCAGAATCTTCGCTGTGCTCTTTGAAGGAAACGTGCACAGGGAACTTTAGCGACCATGTCAGCAGGCCTTTAGCGGCCGTGTCTTCCAGCAAAGTCTTGATGTTGCCTGTCCTGCTGGGAGAGACTTGGAGGTGCTCGAATGCACAAACACGGCAGCACAGAGTCTGCCACAAGACACGATCAGCCATTAGTGAAGACCATTACATGCGTAGAGGGCAGACTCCACGTCGCGCATCCGCGGCCTACACAAATTAGCAGCTTCACCTCTTCCCGGCAACGAACCTTGAGCAATGGGCAAACCCTCCAAATACAACCTGTTCTTGCCCATCATGCTTCAGGGAGTTCGACCCTGGAATTTTGAATCCCAGCGGCCCAAATCGGTGATACGGATGTGCAGGATTGGCCCGATTGTTTAGGACCTCTCGCACAGGGGCACCACAGGACAAAGCTCGGAGTTGCCGTCTCACCACGATTCCCAGCCCTCTAGCAGTTTAGCTGTTCAGACAAGAGCACTGATCGGAAAGCCCCGCGCCTGTCCCATGCGAAAAACATCGTTCGGCCTCGACTCGCTACAGTCGCGTGCTCGCTCTTTACTGACTCTTGTGCAAAGGACACGGGGAAACCAAAGGCTCTGCCCTTTAGACTTGTGAAAGAGGGCGAACTGCAGCTGCACTGGCTACTGTTCCGCTTCAGGGTCCGAAGGCCTAAGGGGCCCACACATTTTTCAAGTGCTCGCTGTTGATGGCATTGACCTGCTGCAGGCGAATTTCGGAATTCTGGTGGCACGAAAGCATCCAAGGCAATTGCAGCCCCGCTTGTCAAGCCAAAGGGAGTTCTCTGGATGCGGCCCACGCCTCTCTCTCGGTCGCGCTGGCCGTAAAGAGGGGCTTCTGAAAGAATGTTCCAAAGCGCTCCAGAGCGGACCGCAGGCCGGCAGTGCTGCAGCTGAAAAAGAAGCACGTGTCCTCGTGGCTGCAAGAAACACTTCTACTTGACCTGCACAAGCCAAGACAAGTTTGCTGCTTCGACATGACGAAAGGCTGGAAGGGTTCAGCCATGAGTGTCCTCGGCCTCCGTGAAGGCGTTGGAAAAACCGCTGTTCGCAGTTAGATAGGTATCGAAACCTCGTCTAAAGAGCTCAGAGAAGACAGGAGCAGCAGTTCGCTTGCCCTTGGAACTGGGGGACTCCCAAAGACCAAGGCACTGCTCTCTTCTGGGTATTGCTCTGTACCAAGAAAGAGCATGTGCTCACAGAAGTGGGCTAAACCCTGCACGGCTGGTGGATCATTGAAGTATCCTTCAGGGAAGACGGGCTCAAGGACAGGAGCAGCAACAATCCAACTTATCGTGTACACTGGCAGCACTGGTATTTTGGACAAAGCCGGGCCAACGTGAACATCAAGAGCTGCGGCCGCACGATCGGCTGCTCGGTCGGAGCAGAGAAGCACACGTAGCCCGTTTCGCAACGTGATGGGCTTGTACTCGCCTTTGCATATTCTGAAATGCCGATCCACAGCGACTGCCACTTGTAGTGCCGACATTGTACATTGCCGCCTACCGGCATTTCCAGCTCTAGGCTACCCATGAGACGAGACAACTGAACAGCGACACACATATTGAGTGCCACGGCTCGATTGTCCAGCGGCGATTTCTCCTGATCACTCAACACTAGTTTCTGAAATCCACTGACGGGCTGCACTTGGGTGTACAACACTTTGTGGTGAGTCGCCACCAGGGACAGCGCAGGGCTGGCAGCTCGGGCACGTCGTTTGGCCGCCAAAGCTGCAGTAATAGCGAGCGCTCCCCAGCGGCGCCTGGAAGTGACGCCGAAAATGGACTTCGCCTTCATCTCTGGGCCCCTGGGCCTGAAAGGCACCGAAAGGATCCCCTGCTTCGCCCGGCTCGCTGGGCTCTTTGGGCTTGCCTGGTAAACAATCTTCGACACTTGGACACATGTCTCTCATTGTCTGTCTCATCGATTGCGAGCGAGCCGGACGGACTGAGACGGAATTCAAGTCAGGCCTCCGGAAGTGCTCTTGAAGCAGTCCGCCGTGATGGCGGCAGCCTGCCCTGAAGGGAAAACGAAGTTGATTCTCCACCAAGGTCACCACGGTTCGGGCAGCTCAACCGCAGCTCACATGGCAGCTTAGTGTCCAGAATCTCAGACGATGAGCCGAAGGCCGAACCTCAGAATCCAGAGCTTTCGCAACATACACAATCGGCTGCAGCAGACGTTGCAGCCTGTGCAGATGCAGGAGCCGCAAAACTGCATGGCGAAAGGGACCACCAAAATTCATGCAACTCTCTAGACGCTGACCGCTGGAAGCTCGGATGCAAACCACCAACAGCATCTGGACCCGCATGGACCGTAACTAGGTATTTAACACGGTGTTAACGTTGCAGCGCACGTCAGCGAACTTGGGACTTTGGGTGTATTGAGGTTCGAAAGCTCAGGGCTGCGGCGTGAAATGCATCTTCCCTCCCGGCTCTTCCGAGAAGTCAAGCCTACGGCTGACTTCGTGCCCTCTGCGTCGCTCTTATCTTGTTCATATCGGCGTTGCCCCATTGGTCTGATCACAGCATAGGACAAGACGTGATCACAAGCAGCTGCTCAAGCTGCACCAGATCGAACCCGACCTCAGGTGTCTGAGCCACTGCGTTGTGGGGATAACGATGGTCCGGGGCGCTTCAAACCTGCACAGGTGCAAGCCCGATCTGTAGAAGCCTGGTTTCAGGCAGGGTGACAGCACGAGCCACCCTGAGCTCGACTGCCAATCGCTTTAAAGCGATGCAGATATTCTCGCAAAGGGCCCCTCTTTAAAAGTGGTGCAAGCTGGGCCTGGCAATCTACTATGCCTGGCATCAGATCATTTCGTTTAAATCTAGATTGCAGATGGCAGAACGACAGCTGTCTGAGTCTGCCGGGAACGCAGGACTTCAAGGTGTGTGTCAATCCTCTTTGACATCCCCAAGATTAGGTGGAGAAGCTTCAACATTTGCACCCATGGCAAAGGCATGTCTCTCAGGCAAAGATCAAGAAGACCCTCGATGAACTCCTCTCTCGTCAGCCTTTGTGCAAGAGCGCGAGCTATCACTGAAATGCAGCGCAGGAATGTGCAGCAAAATGTGGCCAAGGTGCTCTCCAGTTTGATCCACCTTGGCGAATGCAAATGTCTTCTGCAACAGCTTTCACTGTCGAGCCAAGATAAACCCAGCGACGTCGAGGTAGTCAAAGAGCTCGAGCATGCTGTTCACATGCACCGTCTGGAGGAATTTCTTCGGCAGAATATCAACTTCTACGGACTCCACCTCATCGTGTGTCAAAATGCCGCTGTTGTCCTGAGCATTCAGGCAAGCTTGAATGGCAACTCGCAGGTTTGCCCCCGTGTCAGCCAATCCGTTTTGACCTCTGCAGTCATGATTCACGGCGCGCGTTCAGGCCATGCCCAGCCACTTTCTCTCTCTCACGGCTTGTTGGGCGAGCGCAAGGGCAACGGCAGTGGCAGTGTGCCGAGCAGGGACAGCGCAGGATTGCGGCCAGCAGCACCGCAAGCTGTGCCAACACCACCAGCCCACCAAGCAGTAGAAGACCCTGGTAGAAAAAGGAGCAGAACCCGTTCCCACCATCTGCGTCACCACCATCAGCATAAGGACAAGCGCAACATCAGTATCACCACCAGTAAGTACAATCATGAACACCATCAGCCACCCAACCACCTTCATGATGGCTGATCATCATCACGATTATCTTGGTCACCATGCGCGATCACAAACTCACTCGACTATGATTGTGATCCTCACAGTTACCTCCACCGATGTCATCATCGCCAGCATCTATTGATATCTGCATCATCTGCTGCTGCTGCTGCTGCTGCTGCTGCTGCTGCTGCTGCTGCTGCTGCGGCTGCGGCTGCGGCTGCTGCTGCTGCTGCTGCTGCCGTCGTCGTTGTCCATGCTTTTGTCGATGTTGTTGTCTTGCTGCTGTCGTTGTTGCTGCTGCTGACCTGTTGTCGCCGTGGTCGCTGGTGTACTATGCTGGTGCTGTTGTGGCTGCTGCACTGACGCCCTAAAGCTGTCACACACAACTGGCATGAGAAGCGGAAGCGGTGATGGTGGCAGGCACAGCACAAGCATCAGCAGCAGCGTCCGGCAGCGACCGCAACTAGCAGCAGCACCCGCAGCAGCAGCAGCAGCAGCAGCAGCGGCAGCAGCAGCAGCACCGTCGAGCTGCCTGCTTTGCCTGAAAACAAGCATCACGTCGATACTGCAAATAGTTACTTGAACTTCACCCATGTCTTGGGAACCTCGCCCACACAAAGTCTGCCGAGGATCCTTGTCGATACTTTGAAAGATCTTTAACAGCTCCGGAATGGCATCCTGTGCGGTCATGCCGTCTGCATCCGAAACATCGGAACATCCATAAATTTACACCATACAAGCTCCAACAGGAGCGGACAAGCATGCACAGTCACCAGAGCAGTCCTTGACAGTGTTTAGCATCGCACTTTTCTCTGCTTCAGCATCTTGCACAGCTGCTTGCATTGCATTCCTTGCGACTGTCATGCAAAGGTGTGGCCAAACGCAACTACCAGTCGACGTGCGCTGGTCAGAGTGCGCATTTGTCCGAGATCCGTACTCCAACACAGCAGCCGTCACGAGGTTCATGAGACCGATGGAGATAACTACGATCAGACCCAGGAAGAACACGCTGAGATATGGCCTCTGCATTATCCTGTCAGTGCGCTCCGCAAGTGGAAGGTTTGCTTTGGACTCCTGGACTACTACAGCCCCGACTCGACTGGTGGACAAACTGCACACTATCCAAGCTTCAACAAATCCTCAGTGCTGAAGCTGTATTGACACCGAGGGGCAATGGGAAATAAATGCTGGCCACGGAATCGAGGGTAACAAACTGCATCAACGTTATGATAGACTTGTCGATGCCACGGAAATGCCTGAGGCACCAGGCAGTCTCAACAGCAGACTGTAGCAGCTTTCAGAGTTAAGGAAGAACATGGCCCTTGAGAATATTCTCAATGTTTCAATCTCAACCTGAGCTCGAAGCGAAAATTTTAGGTATGTTGCGGATCACTGCGACTCGAACCCGAAATCCTACGCATTCCAACGATCCATAACCCATAGCCCAAAAGCCCTAAACCCTGAAAGCCACATGGTCTGACCAGGACAGCATCACCATCATCATCACTTCTTCTTAGCACTACTGCAGCAGCAGCAACAGCAACAGAAACAACAACAAGGTGGTGACTGTGAAGACGACTACATCCGTTTGCATAGAAGTGAACCGATTCTGCTAGTGTCACGGGACTTGGCTTCTAGGCGTGGCAAGGGCGGAAAGTAAGAAGCTGCGGGCATGAATTGATTGATCCTTTGCCGGTGGTGAATCACGCCAGGGCACATTTGCACGATCG
The DNA here is from genome assembly GCA_905221615.1 of Symbiodinium sp. CCMP2592. Lineage (NCBI taxonomy): Eukaryota > Dinophyceae > Suessiales > Symbiodiniaceae > Symbiodinium > Symbiodinium sp. CCMP2592. The sequence continues at coordinate 90,194 of CAJNDT010004846.1, forward strand.
GACCCGTGACCGAATCTTCCAGCAACTCGCGATCTTTGCCAATGAGCTCTACCGCAACGCAGGAGCAAACAAATAAGCTGATCAAGATCAGAGCGGTTGTCGACATGATTGTCTGCCCGGCCGTCAAGAGACCATAAACCAGTCGCCAGATCACCTGAAGCCAGCCACCCAACCAAGCTGTACATCAAAAACTAGACATACACACGCGCACACACACACACACACGCACGCACCTAAACGCACAAATACCTGCCTACCCGCCTGCCTGCCTACATGCATTTACACATGCATGCATACACACGTGCATATACACGCATATGTGCATGAATGTCCGCATACATACATACATACATACATACATACAACAATACATACATACATGCATACATACATACATGCATGCATACATACATGCATGCATGCTTACATGCTTGCATATGTAACGCAGGCACATACATGCATAATCCGCCGAGGCCACACGCCCAGGCGTCTTACCCTCACCAAATCCGCCCCAACCCGTTTCTTGCGCTCATTTCTCACCCACTCGCCCGGCCCCCCTTCATTTTACCTACTTCATCCCCCTTCCATCTGCCTTTTTTACTAATGTGTTTCGGCCCTCTCCCCCCTGCCCCCAAGCCCCCCGCCGCGCCCCCGCACCCTTCCCCCTGCAAGTGGGTCATTTCAAGGTCCGGGTCTCGTTAGACATCGACCCTGCTGCTCCAGAGCCGAGGCGGAGCGGCGGAGCGTTCCAATTCCTTCCTCCGTCGCCGACAGGGTGGTCTCGCGAAGCACGGTGGCATGGCCAGCATCTTCAAGATATGAATTCGAGTTGAACACTGCCAAAGTGTTGGAATTTACCGTGCATTTGGGCAACCCGCCAAAAAGCAGCTGCAGCGCGGGATTCTGGTTCGAGGTTTCTTTTGAGAGGTAGGGCTCATTTCCCTTTATGGTATGCTATGGGAGAACTCCGGATTGTGGGGTGTTCTGTTTTGCTGTTTTTGCGCCGGGGAAAATGACAATTTGCAGGATTCCGTTTTGCAATTTGATGGAATCCTGCAAGTTGTCAGACCCCTGATACCTCCAAAAGTAGCACGCCAAGGTTTGGAGTCTCCTAGAGCCTGCCGCGAAGCTGGACGTAGCCAAAACAGAGACGCGGCAAAGGAAGGAACACAGGGAAAATCAGGACTGCATGGAAAGAAGCAGTAATGCAAAACAACAACAGACACGGCAACAAAAGCAGCAGAAGCCAGAAGCAAGAAACCAGGGCAGGGTCACACCAACACTGTCGACCAGAGAACCCATTCTCCGCTCCACAAGATCATCAAAGAACATGGGGAAGCCTTTCTTCATCTCAGCACCTGCCTGGCCGGTTCCTCCCACATAAATACATACATGCATGGCGGGACCCTTGCAAGGCGACGTCCACCCCAAGACCAGCATGCACACTCCCAAGCACGATGACTGTAGGCTGTCTCAACGATCTCGATGGCATCGATGAGGATGATCATTGCCATGAAAGCTTGTTATGATCATGGTGACCATTGATGATTGATGAGTACCAGTAGTGAGAAGTAGGAGAAAGAGGACGACGACGACCATCACCACCACATCAACGCCAACCAGCGACATCAACAGCAGCAACAAGAACAATACGAGAACAATAACACCAGAGAAAAAAGAACAATCACAACAAAGCAACGAGAACAACAACGACGACAACCAACAACAGCAGCAACAACGACATGATGTTACTCGCATAACAGTATGCTGCTGCGCACTCCATCTTTTCAGTCCGGAGTGGCCACAGTGTGTGCAGAAAACTGCCCCTCGCATGTCAGCTGAGAAAGCGGTGGACTGCTGTGCATGTCACACCACCGCCAACTCAACTAACGGAGCAGAACGTAAGTGGCCTGACTCCGAACCCTAAGGGCGTGGAGGGCGGGTGATCACAAAACTGGTCGCTCGAGCAGCACGGCTATCCGACGATGCTGCTCTGCGACTTCACTACATGTCCCTTCGCACATAAGTGTGCTAATCGACATGATGTTACTCGCATAACAGTATGCTGCTGCGCACTCCATCTTTTCAGTCCGGAGTGGCCACAGTGTGTGCAGAAAACTGCCCCTCGCATGTCAGCTGAGAAAGCGGTGGACTGCTGTGCATGTCACACCACACGACACAGCCAGTACGCCGCCATGTGACGTGATGCAAAAAGGCCTCACTATGCAAAGCAGAACTCGATCTGAAGCGCCTCCTGCACAGCATCGCCTGTAGCGTACTCCATGCTATTAGCGATCTTCGCCAGCAGGGACCAGTAGGCCTGAGGAACCCGTTGAAGGAAACGCGCCTGTCGTTCCACGGCCCCATCGAGCTCCCCGCGGGAGATGGGGTCAGAAGGATTCAGCTTGCTGGCCACCCACTCGAAATGGCCAAACCAGCCGAGCTCACAGCAGAGGCACCAAAAGAAAGCCAGCAGGTTGTTGATAGAGGGATCACCACTGAATCCTTTAACGAGAGCCGCTTTCCCTGCCCGGTTATCTATGAAGCACACCCAAAAGGAGTCGAGAAAACGTCTATTGGCTAGCAGCGCGAGGATTTGAGCGTTCACTTCAAGAAAGAAAATATAAGCCTTGCGGGTACCAAAGAGCTCTACGACCGCCGCGGGCACATCGCCATGCCCTGCGGTAACGACCGCGCCCGCTTTGGCCAAGAAGCCCCAACCATTCTGCAAAGAAGAAACTCTGGATCGCGTCCAATGTCTGACCTCTGCGTGGCCTGCCTTCCAGAGCCTATCGCCTAACTTGAAGAAGGCATCTGCGTACACCACGCTGGTGCGCCTGGAAGCTGGTCGCAGGGGAATGCAACGAGGCTTGGCACGTTGCAAAACTGAAAGCAGGACCGTAATGGCACTGCGAAGACCCTGATTTAGAGCAATGTCCTGTCGGGCCCCGCCGTGAGATCTGGAGTACAACGGGCTGAGAGCTGCCCGTCCGACCATGCCAAACAAGCTCGACTGAAGAAAAACCAGTTTGCCGCATAACCTGGACGCCTCTTCAGGCGTGAGCCGGTCGGCCTTCAAGCACAGTCGCAAGGCCTCGGAGACTCGACGAATGCGTTCAGGATCCGGTTTGACCTGGAGCATGTCATGTTGTATCGTAATCAAGACACCCAGGACCTTCTGCACTGTCGCTGGTAACTGCTCCTTGGAGGGTTTCACTCTAATCCCCAGGATCTCGCACAGTTCGCGGAAGGTGGCGCAAGCTGAACTGGCAGACCAAGAAGGCTCCGGCCCCCCAACGTCATCTACGTAGTGCAAAGCCAAAACCAGCACCAAACATCTGGAAAGCCACACAACCGCATCTGTACACCTGTTGAAATGCCATACCGACGGTGCACTCCCGAATGGCAAAACTCGATGTCGCCAAACCGACACACCATGAGGGAGCTGCAGCAACATATAAGCATGCGTGGGTTCCTGCACAGGGTACTGGCGATAAGCGCTCATCATATCCTGACACCACACCTGAGCATCTTGATGAAGTGAGGCCCACGCTCGAACGATCCTGACATATGTATCCACAGTGTCGTGAGGTGGCTTATCGAAGGCCCTGACGGTGTCATTATGATGAGAGCGTCTGTAGTCCTCGCAACGACGAACCTTCCGTCGGTTGTCCGATCCCTCCTGAACCACACTAAAAGCAAAAGCTGCATATGCCACCTCGGAAGTCATGGGCAGCAGATCGGCCTTATCGGATGTGCTGGGCCCCACAGCCTGAAAGCCCCAATCTGGGTGAGCCTCGAACGGCCCTTCGAGGAGGCCTTTATCCCGTTCCTGTAGGACCTCAGACAGCATGGTTTGCCACTCTGGGTCAGGACGTGGTCGCGCCGCCCTTTCACGAACGTGTTGTCTATTCAGCTTCGCGAACACACTCTCAGGGATTGGGTGATCATACCAATCGTCCGTTCGGGGATGCCAGCCCGGTGAGCGCGACAACTGGCCTATCAGCGGAAAGCCCGAACACAGCTCCTTCTCCAGGCGATCGCAGTCGGGATAACCACAGCCTCGGAGTAGGCGCATCAGCAGAGGTATTTGCACAATCTTATCGTTGTCATACGTGTACGCACTAGCCACGTGAGGAGGGAGACTGTCAAACCACTGCTTCGTTTCGGTTTGCATCTTGGAACGCAGATCACGGAGCTGTTCCAGTATGTGTGCTCTCTTCGCAGGCAAAGCAGAACCCTCAGCCATGATAGCATGCATCGTGCGCTGAACCGCGACCTCCAGCTCTGGGGGGTCCAACAGTGGGTGATTGATAGAAGCACTGTTTTCCCACTGTTCCCACATGTCCTGTGCAGGCCTGACGGGGACCGTTGATGATCCCTGTATGTGTCCTGCCACAGGGATATCTCTGGCCTTAGCCTGGGTCATGGCGTCCTCGATGCCATGGGCCTGAACCTTCGACTGGCCAACGGTACTGTTGAGCAAGACAAGGGCCAGCAAGAATCGGGCCACACCGACATGCCAAGAGTTCCCCAGCAATCTGTGACGTTCTTTGGGAGGTACACGCTGGTGGCGGGTAAAACCCTCCGGATAATGATGCAATTGTTCTTTCAGTTCAGCAGGTAGTAACTGGCCGTCACCGCTCGCCTCGTAGACCAGGGCATGATCCTCGTACACCCATGGAGCGTATTGTCTATTGCCCGATAGCCATCGTTGTTTAGCGGCAGCTGATACTGTACCCCGCATCTTCTTCGGTGGAGGTCTCCCTTCGTCGCCTGGAGCAGGTGTAGTGAGGCATGGGAGTTTCCGCTTGTTGTTAAGGATGGTCTCGTGAAACTGGAGACCCTTCATCTGGAAAGAGGCAGGGTCATCTGGCTGCACGCCGAGCTGAAGCCGGTCCAGACCATCCAATCTATCCCACTTGAGGGCCTTGTCCGGGTAGTACGGATTACGATTTACGCGTGTCCAATCTATCCGTGTCCACCATGTTCGTGGGCGGCTGATGAGGCCAAAGCTGGCAGCGTCAGCCGCGATTGGCCGCGCATCCAATGCGCGATTGAACCATTCCAGATCTGTGGCCTTCTGCATCAGTACATTCTCCACCAAGAGCTGAAAGCGCATCTGCATGATGGACTCAAGCTGCCTCAAGAACTCTGCAAATCGAACGAACAACTGCCCGCTGTCGCCTGCCCGACCCTGAGCCGAGGCATTCAGCTTGGAGTAGTCTGGGCATGGGGGCCCGGCCGTCACCAGAACGGTGGACTTCTTCTCGCGGAGAAAGTCCTGCAGGATGATCGCGATCTTCTGTGGGTCGTCAGCAGTCAAGTCTCCCCTCTTCAACCGAAGGCATTTGCAGGATTGCGCTGAAACTGTCAAGGCGCTGGGGTCGTTCTCCCACTCGATGGTGGCCCGCACTCGGACTCCCAAGGATCTCAAGGCCAGCGCAGCCGATCCTACGCCGTCAAAGAACGACAGCAGAATCACATCACCACACTGATCCAGGCCGCCAACGGGCAGTGCGGAGTCCCCGCGGAGCGTCACAGTGGCGGCTGCGGCCCGCGTGTTCTCAGAGGCCGCTGGTCCCGGTGGAAACCCGGTCTGAGACGTGCTGGGTGTGGATGACGCCTTGCCACTATCCCCAGAGTCGATCGCTTGGTGAGGCGCTGTCGGCTCCACCTGTGTGTCCGTCTCCGGCGCACTCTCGCCCAAAGCAGCTGGCTGGCTAGGCTCGTCCTGTAGACATGCAGTGGTGTAATCTGAGCCGGGTGCCCCGCCCGGGGGCGAGGCCCCGAGCTGTCCCTACTCGTCCGCCTTGGCATCGTCTCTGGTCCAGCGAGACGGTCTGGACCAAGAACCCTTGCCCCACGAAGGTGTCGGCTGCCATTGTCGCCATGATTGGCCCTGCCATTCACGCTGCTTGCCGCCCTTCTTGCCTTTGCCTTTGCCCTTACCGCCATAGCCCTTGGGTGTCCAGGCCCGATACGCCCAGTCCGCATCCTCAGTGGGCGATGGGGTGTCGGGCTTTTTCCTCTTCTTATTGTCCTTGGGCTCCCGAGCCATGTACTCATTCCACATGGTGACGTCGGTCAAGATGGCATCGCTCGCCTCCTTATAGGTCTTGTTGACGCGCATGGCCATGCATATGCTCCACGACACCGCTGCGTAGTAGTCGCGGAAAATCTCGACTTTGTCAGGATGTTGCCTGGCACGCCGAATCATCTCATCGTAAAAGCGGTTGATCTGGTGCTCCTCCCCGACCTCGAACAAGATATGACACCATCGGATGGCGTCAAGGCCATCCACCACTGACCACAACGATCGTGGCTCCCATGTCGCCTCTTCAGTCGTCTGGAGAGACTCGCCATCGAACTCGAGCTTGGTGGGCTTTTTCCTCGCTGCCAAGTAGTTGACACCGCCCGTGGCTGTGAAGCTACGTTTCGACACCAGTTCTCCGAGCTCCAGAGGTGAATATGCCTTGCTGGTGACATGCTCCCAGTGAAAACGTGAAAGCACGCTTTCCGCCCCCACCAACTTCTGAACCGGGAACTCTCGAGGAACTCCTGCTATGCACACCGAGTTGTACTTGGCCACGGCATCGGACCAAACCTTGGGTGGCAGGGTCTTGGGCGCTCTGTCCTCGTTGGTCGCTTTGGCCGACACCGTGCCCAATGACGAGGTAACTGATGGTCCGGTAGGCGTCGGTGTCGAGGTTGTAGCCGCCGCTGCTCTGGCCTCGCGAGCCAGGTGGAACATGTACAGGAGAACGGCTCTGGCTATGGGTTTCTCGACCTCGTCGAGCTCCAGCACTCCATGACCTGTGTCGAATCCCCGGATCAAAGGTTCTATGATCGTGGTCCGAAAATCTTCATCATCCCGGGCCAACATAGACAGAGTACCAACCGACAGCACTCCACGAGCTGCCAGGTAGTCTCGGACTACTGACCCTGCGCCAGCTTGCTTTGCCAGCTCATCCATGGTTCCAACGTGGCTCGATGACATTTAACTAGGGAAAAGTGTGGTCCTGGCTCACGCAAATGCCTAAGTGACCTGGAGCAAATCTGCACCTCAACCGAAACGTGAAGCCCTGCATGCATGCTGGAGCCCGTGCTCGCATCGTCAAGTCATGTCGGCTCAAGTCGCGGCACCACTGCACGAACTGGCACACCCGTCGCTCGCTCGGCACTGCACTTTAGAGCTGCTCCCGTCTCAGGTCGCGGCATGAGTGATTCGTGGCTGAGACTCCGCCCTCTGGGAGCTCGCCGCTTCTGAGACCGCCCACTGGGTCGTTGATAAAGCCCTGGCTACAAGGCGGATTTTCCAAAATCAATCCATGGACTGCCACTGCACCGGGCCGACATTCCACTTGTGAAAAGCTACCGCCCTCTCAAACGAATCCTGAATCTGCCTGCCGAGCTTGCCGTAGTCGCCGTCGAAGGTGTCCAAGTCCTGGCTGACGGAGGTTGGGGAGATTGTGGGCACCTAACCGATTCACCGAAACGCTACCCCGCGACACAGCGCGTCTGTTTTGCGGCCCCGCCCCCAAGCGAAGCTTCCAGCACATCAGCTGGAGTCAGAGCTGGAGGAGCTGTCAGAGCTCTCCCCAGATGAGTTCTCGGACCCCGTCTCGGATCCCTGACTGGACTCCTCATGTCCGTCATCTCTCACGATATTGAAGCAGCGGCAGCACGTTTGATCAGAGGACCCGATCGTATGGGATCGATAAAACTTGCTGAGGCCATACTTCCAGCCGCACACCGTGGACCAAGAAGTCGGGGGGTTCGCTGCCTCCGGAATAGCAATCCTGTGATGCTTTCGGGACCTCCCCTGAACGATGTAGGATTCCTGCTTCTTAAGCTCCGACAGCGCGGCCTGCACCGTGGCCATCTCATTGCGAAGACCCTCCAGTGTCGCCTGGTCCGCCCCATCGGCCGGTGATGGGGGCCGCGATTCGGCCTCTGCTTCCGCCTGAGGCTGGACGGCCTGCCTGCGTCGACGTTTGTGCCTGCCTGGCTCGATGATTTGCACTTCATCGTCCGATCCTTCCTGGGCAATTGCCTCGGTCAGAGGCGCGTCGCTGGCGCCTGGGATCAAGAGCCAACCGCCCTCGCCGGAAGGCGGAGCAGAACCTTGGTTCAGGGCCCTAGCCGCCGTAGCCGGCAAAGTCTGCAGTGGCGCCGACTGCAGGTACCGTAGGATCGTCAAGCTGGCCCATCTGCCGAGCACCTGCAACATCGCCATCGGGATTCCGATGTTGTGCAACCATTGCACGCCAGAGATACGAGCTATGTGCCCCGTGAAGCGTTCCAACTGTACGCCCTCAAACTCTCGAGTCGTCTCCAGGCCGCATGCTTGCAAGGCTGTCCTGGAAGCTTTGATAAACTGATCCTTGGACAACACGCCTCCCGCGCTGCTGGGGAACAAAGGTGCACGAGGAGCCACGGCCTCGCTGCCCAAACGGCTCAGCCTGGTCATATGCCTCTTGAGACAATGGAACGGGCACAGTACCTGTTGAGCTGCCCGGCACGCACACAACAGGGTCCGGCAACACAAAGTCCCCCTCTGATCGCACTTCTGTACCGGCAGCATCAGAGTGACCTCGCCCGTGCGATCGTTGAACCTGACATGGCATACCTGAGCACTTGAGGACTCGATTTCGCGTAGCATCCACCACGCGCAGGCCAACATCACATCCCCCATGTGACTCGGCTCGTCAATCGAGAAGGCCCGCTCGTCCTCTTCATCCAGAATCCGCTTCAAGATGGGCACGTCGAAGAAGTCCTTCAGGCGGGTGGGGCCGGCTCCACGGAGGACGGCCCGCCTGGTGTCTTGCATGCACCGTCGCAGCTCCGGGCTAGGCGCCTGCCACATCGTCCGAACTTGGTGTCCGATCACTGCCGAGAAGTAAACGGCTACACTCTTGTAGCCACCCGCCTTCAAACACGCGCCGAAGGCCCGAACTGATTCACGAGACAAGGGCCAGGGCTCGATCCCCCACGCCCGGCATATGGCAGTATAAAACCGTATTCGGCTGTTATTGGAGTCCACTGTGCTGGCTGCAAGAACGTCCTGGTCAAGCGATGCCAATGCCTGCCGGCGGTTCTCTGGTCTGGCTGCCTCAAAAGCAGCCTGCATGCTGGCACGGGTAACCCGCGGTGGTCGCGGGAAGTCATCCCGTCTGCGCTCCTCCGCAGGCGGTTGCATAGACGCTGTCGGCTCTCGGCCCCGGGCCGCCAGTTCCACAGCCCAAGCTGGTATACCAGCAGCTATGAGAGCTGCCGCGTGCAGCGGCACGGCATCCACGGCCACAACTCTACATTGCACAAAATGAGGAGCGAAGGCTGCTAGCCCTCGGAGCCTAAGGGTATCCCACAACTCGTCGGCCATCTCGAGCCCTAAGCAAGAAACAGGCGAATGCGGTCACCGCTGAGGTGCACCACAGAAGCAAAGATGCGGTGCAATCACTCCCGGTCCTGCAATGGGTAGTCGATGAAGCTCAAGATAAAGCGGAGACTGAATTGAGCCGCACCCCACTCTGGGGTAAGGCTATACAACCATATAGCCCTGTCCTGTAGCAGCCGAATGCTGGAAGGAGTTTCCTCGAGGACGTGACGAAGGCGTGAGTGCCCCCCTAACGGCGTGGCTGTCTTGATCGGCACCTTAGACTCACACTTCAAAGAAGTAAGCAGATCCAGGAACGGTGCCAGACGCACTCGGTCGAACTCATTCGCCTCGACCCACGCCTCCAGCAAAGCATGACGTACCATCTCAAATGCAGCGTCAAAAGCGTCGATACTGACGCCCATAGGCTGCTGGAGGTAGCTCAAAATGGCCGTGGCAGCAATGACCTCTCGCTCGCTGCAGGCAGCCATGTCCGCAGGCTGATCACAAAACTGGTCGCTCGAGCAGCACGGCTATCCGACGATGCTGCTCTGCGACTTCACCACATGTCCCTTCGCACATAAGTGTGCTAATCAACAACAACAACAACAACAACAACAACAACAACAACAACAACAACAACAACAACAACAACAACAACAACAACAACAACAACAACAGCAACAGAAAGACTGCTGTCGATTCAGTTTCGAGTGTTTGCACACCGCAAGCAGTAACGTCGACAGAATGACGGTGATGCTAGTGACGTTTGTGCAGGAGCCCGCCGCTGCTGCTGCTGCTGCTGCCGCCGTTCTTCTTGTTGCTTGCATGCACTTCCGGCCCCTCTCTGTAACACGGGTCTTGCAGGGAGAGGGTGTTGGTGGTTGGCGGTGTGTGTTTCGGTGATCATTCACCCGAGGCTTTTCAAGGCTGTCGGATCACCGCGCGGCCAAGAGAGCCTGAGCCCAGTGAATCCAACCCATGTCCCAAACGGGCTACGAAGCGTCAAGGAAGAGAACAGACCAGAGAGATCCTCTTGAAGAGCTCAAGGCCTTGAAGTGATTGATCATTCGCAGAGCCCTCACCAAACGCAGCAGGCGAAGCCCGCGGACGATCAGCAGTTTTTCGGCGGCCAGCGCATCGACACCTGGCAACAAGAATCGAGAAGGTCTCAGATGTCCACAGATTTTCCACGCTGTAGCAGTAAAGTCGAACAGCTGGCAGACACAATGCAAGATTACATGGTGGCAAGAGCAAGCAATGCCAATCTCAAGAATTTCAGGCACGGATGCCCGCTAGTCGTCCGGATCCGCAGAACCGTGGCATGCATTCCACGCAGACAGCAACCGGACAGTGTTTGTGTTCCCCGGTTAGTGTCCTTGCCCTGCCTGCCAGCGGCAGGAATAAGAGAGCCGTCCAGCCGACTATCACGAGGGCGAGATCCATTAGGAACCAGACGTCCTGCGAACTGAGAACATACTAAAATCTGAAAGTCCACGTGAAGCAATGCTGGATTTTGGACTACGGAGTGTCCTTGAGCACAGCGAAACCACCGGCGACGATTCTGAGAAAGATCTCCAGACCTCAGTTTAATCAACAGGTCAAAGAAGTTCCTCGTAACCCAAATGTGCGCTTGCCGGACTGGCCCATCCTCTGCGCGCAGAGGCGGCTAAATTCTTGGAAGTAGGCTCCAGAACGGCCAACCCCGAAGCGGAAATCAGAAGGAGAGTTCCTCTGAGACGAGGAGCAATAAACCAGGAGAAAGATTCTCTCCATCCACCAAGGCCAGGACAGTTCCGGAAATTCCGAGTCCATGGTCAGCGAAAGCTGCGCCTCGATCCCGATGACAAAGAGGTTGGCGAGGATGACGAATCCCGCTGCGTACTCGAACATCTGGGAGTGCACCATCATCGCGATCTTTTCTCGTAGTGTCTTTACGCCTCTTGCTGCATTAGCTGTGAGGTGGTCTTGCAAACCCTGGTCAGGGGCATGCACCTAGACTCCAAACAAACATGACCCGGCCGGTGGTGCAAGCTTACAAACATAGACCAATCCATGCCCCAAGATGGAATCCACAAACCAATAAGCCATAACTAGACCAGCCTGCTCCACAAGCCGTTTGAGCTTCATCGAAGTTTCGGACTTCTGATTCATTTGATTCTGCTGCACCAGAGTATTGAGCTTGTTGTCTCTCGAGTCATCCTGTGGCGTTGAACCGCTGCTCTTGCTTCCTTGCATGGCCTCACGAGTAAAAACGCATGCGGCCACAATGCAGATCTCATGGGTGCAGAGGTCTCACAAGCAGCCGTTGCTACAACCGTTGACACTATGCAATGCTTGCGACGGGACATGCTGAGACATGCGCATGAGCGAGCGAGGCGAGAAAGAGAGAGAGATTAGAGAGCGAGCGAGATAGATAGAGAGAGAGAGAGAGAGAGAGAGAGAGAGAGAGAGAGAGAGCGAGCGAGCGAGCGAGCGAGCGAGCGAGCGAGCGAGCGAGAGCGAGAGCGAGCGCGGGAGCGAGAGGGAGAGGGAGAGGCAGAGGGATAGTGGGAGGGAAGCGAGCGGACAGAGGGAGGGAGGGAGGGGCAAGAGGGAGAGGGAGGGCGAAAGCGAGGGTGCAAGAGGCAGAGAGAGTGAGAGAGAGAGAACGGATGAGTGAGACGCTGGTGTGGAAAGTCAGCCTCTACATGGCTGACAGATGCTACATTTGCTACATATTATTGCAAAACAGGGTGCAGGAATTGTGGATTTGCAGCTAAAGCCGCATAGCAGCTTGCCGGCTACAACACCATTCAATGTCCCCAGGTACTCCGATTTACATACCTCGCCGACCTCGCCATCTGGATCCCCACGTAAAGGAGGAAGCTGCGGCGTCCGTGTCATCTGCGGATAATCCAATTTGCGCTCCTGCCGGCAGACAGGCCACGTCCCAGCAACGAAGGCCGCAAACAGCGTGCACTTCCATCCTCTGTTTCGGTAAGCCGGTCAATGCGATCAAGGATGGAATCCAGTGCCACCTGCCAGCCTCTCAGCGATTGTGATGCCGAGACAGAGGCTCGCTCGGACAAGGCCCACTCCCACCTTCGTGCTGATGTGCGAGGTAAGCAAAAGTCTGGGCAGAAGCCTTTTGCTGCTCCTGGATCTCAGCCAGCTGTTCTGCCACCTGCTTCATCATTGCGACCTGCCCAACACCCCGATGCAGCTGCGGCTAACTATGCAGACTCCAAAGATTTCCTGACAGGAAGACTATCGTGGCACTGAGAAGCCCGCGCGGCTACTCCACGCTACGCGCTGCAGCTGCAGAGGGAGGAAGGACACAAACAGCTCGTGAGGATTCCAGGTTGCAAAACCGTTGCGGAATCTTACACCAAGACGTGCACTCACTTTGACAGCGAACTGACTGACCTGCTTCACTGAGCCTTGAAGATATCACTGACAACTTTCATCCTCTTTTCTGACAAGGCACACGGGTGGCAAGTCCCGGTCTAGCCCAAACTTGTTGGCAGCCTGCTACTCCGTTCGAAGAGCAGTCGTGTAACTCCTGACGTCTCTAAAGACCTCTGATGTCGCATACCTCTCCGCACAAACTCACTTGATTTGAAAAATTGTGTTTATGCTCGGTTCAGCAGCCATTTCTTGTAGGTAATGATGTCTGCCAAAAAGTTGCAGGACTCCGAATTGCGCAGCCACGGTTTGCAGGATCCTTGGCAGTATTCGACGGGAGTTCTAAGTTGCGAAGTACCTCTGTTGGATCCTTTTCCGACCGTGCTGGCATCCAAAAAGTCTGATCGCAAGAAGCCACAGCAAAGCACGATGCAGCTGAAGTCGTAGTTGAAGCTCAAAGATGCCGCCTGTGAAGCTAAATGAGGTGTGCTTTCTTCTGGTAAGATAAAATTGCTGTGAGACCGTCGATTCAGTTCATTGATCTTGGGCGCTGCACGGTAGTTTGGGCATTCTTCCTGCGCATAGCGCGCCGAGCCGCGAAGGCTCAGGCGACCGTGGGGGAATATCTGGGGCGAAGTTGGCTAAGCTCAATCTCGCCGATGACCGGGTCACACTCTGCCTTGGAGCTTCGGCCCGGTCATGATCTCTGAATCCCAGGGTCGGGACAATAAATGCCCCTGGCCTTCCGATCTGAAAACGCTTCTGTTTCAACCTTAGCTTCCTTTGTGGATGGCACTCAGACGAGTCTTTGCAGGTGACACAAAAAAGACTCCGTAGCAGCCTGGCATGCCAATGCGACGATGCCTACCAAGGCGAAAAATACCGTCCATACCCCCATCCTTGCACACTATCATCCTTGTACTCTGCTCCCGTGCAGTTTCTAGCACACTGCCACCAGTAGGAATGGCAGTGCGACGCCTGCCTGCTCTTGCCACGCACTCCACTCTTCCAGATGCAGCGGCATGCCAGGCTGTGGGATTTAAACTCCGGGCTAAGAATGACAAAACCAGTGGGAAAGCAGCGGTACTCCGCCGAAAGACTTCAGAGACCCTTCCCCTTCTCGCTTTCGTTGCGCTACGGTAACCTTCGGTGCTCTCCCCAAGGAAGGGGAAACACGACAGCCTGCGAGCTCTTTAGAGCTGACACCGGGGGCCCCCTCCGGTCCGGGAGGAGGAGCATCTGACTACCCGAGTGTATCCAGGCCCACAGGCCCTTTCAGCGAGCTTCACATTTGGAATGGCACGCGTTGCAGTTCATGATCCCAGGCTTGGGAAGCGGAAGAGAGTTTGCTATCATATATGGGGAGCACCAAGGATCAGGAGAGGTTCTTGAGCCTACAAGGGCGTGTCAGGGCGCGGCTTTGCTAAATATTGTCTGGTGACCTAGGAGGCGCTGAGATCCAGGCAACTTGGCAGTAAAGAGCTCTGTTTCGGATCATGTGCTTTACTGCTTTACTTGGTGACTGTACACACCATTCCTGGCATTTCCTGATCTTAAAATTGTGCTTGGCTTCGAAACCATGTGATCGAGCCTGTTTTGCCATAGTTGACAGGAGTCTCATGGGAAGAGATAGAAGGTGCAGTGAATTTGAAGCACAGCATCCCAGGATCGGATGCCGCACCTGAGCAGCAGATCACGCAGCGAATCTGTGATTCCCTCGGGCTCAACCTAAGCAGGGCCTTCCTCAGGCCGCAATGATTTCCGCGGATATGACTGTCTCCTGCCAGGCAAGGTGATGCATGGCGTAACCGCATGAAAGCTGCAAACGCTGAAGCTGGCAAGAGATCACCAACGACTGCTGGACTGGTAAGCACCCAGCCGAATGGCCAGCAAGGGTCTGCAGGCATTCGCCGGTTCTCGAACTCCAGACCCTGATCAAGAATTCTTTACAGAGTCACCGCCGACCCTTGAGGGCATCGGCACAGCCAGGCTGTACAATCCGTCTGCTGCGTTGTGTTGATCCTCGACCTAGCCACCTGCTTCGCCCTCTCTCACCTTGCCCCCGATCCCCGACTTGCCCCTTTTCCGAGTCAACTAACGTTTGGAACAGTTCTTGCGTGGCTACGTTTTGCCTTTCTCTGCTTTTGCGGTGCCCACCTGAGCAGCGTGGAGCACCCTTGTCGGGGTGGGCGGATGTCGGCGCTACGACGCCAAAGCCACTTACAGCCCCTTCAATCCATCATCCGAACTTGTTGCAAAACTTGAAAAATGACGGCACTTCGCCAAAGCCACGGAGTTAGCAAAAACTTCTCGAGTGGCATGCATGGGATCAAACGAAAGCCACACCATCCACTGCAGCTATGAGCAAGCAGATTTGCTTCACACACCGAGACTTTGTCAGATTCTGAAGCCTAGCTGTCCCATCGTAGGAGGCAGAGGCGATGAGCATGCCTCGCAGAGATCACGGCTTCACCCTTCATACACAAGCACTAATCTTGGCACTCGACATGACAAACACATGCAACCGGCCACATCCTGAGCAGCGGCACAGCAGCGGCTTCTTTGCTTTCGGTCTGAGTCTCATACCGTCAGGCGAGAAGTTAGCTGTCCTCACCCAATCCTCGTGACCGTCTAAGGTCATGATGCATTCGCCTCGCAAGCGGAAGCGGACGGAACCCAAGAGATTTGAAACTACCGGTGCGAGCTATTGTGGACCAACAGACCCCAACAGATTTCACTGCAGAGGTGTGGCCAACATATTATAGCCGATAGCCACTGTTGCCCCCACAGCCCTATTTGTGTCGCCGGCACTCCCGTTTATCGTAAATTCACACGGCCTGTAGTCGCACTCAGCAAGCGGACACATTCAGTGCCCGAGGCAACCAGAATCATGGCACCTGTGGAAGCTTGGATGCAAGTTTGGGACCGTGTATCCTCTTCAGTGCACTGTAGGCGAATTCGACGTTCCGGTCGCTCTGGCATGTTCTCATGAACTTTTGACAAATGCGGAAAGATCCCCATATGGAGCAGCTCTCACATAAAGCCGTGGCTTAGCAGGCTTCGGGGCCATCATCGGGTCTGCAACAACAGCACTTCCGCTCTTCCGCTGCGATACTCTGGAGGCCCGCACCGTCAGGCGAGAACTGAGCCATATTCACGACCTCTCGCACCCGACAATGTCGCTGGTGATAGGATCAAAAAACGCGCTTCGGCCGACTCAACACGCACCTCGATTGCACCTAAAGAGCCCCGATCCACACGCTCCCGACACCAAGGCTCTGAGCTCGAGCCGTGCCTAGCATGGGATAGTGGAGCACTCTAAGATGCTCTAAGTGCCCAGCTTTGTTATCGGCATGAAGAACCAGATTGCAATCGCCTGCAAGCATGATAGGAATCGATCCTGCCGACTGATCCTGCCGACTCGGCGAGGGAAGCAACAAGAATTTGCTTCGACTTTACAGACACAAACTTCTTGCATGAGCCCTCGATCAAATCCCGGTCTTCACCTTGCGAGCGAATACTACCACGCGGCCTTTGCTCGGAACGGCCCAAGGGAATCGACAAGAGTCAACACCGTCGTTCAGCCTTTGCCCGTGGCCTTGCCTGAGTCGGCTTCCCAAACTCGGACCGTCCCATCAAAGGACGTAGTGAGGTACCTCAAGTACATGTCAAGTCTCCTGAATCTCAATCCCCACTTGGCACTGGTATGGCTAGATCGCATCGGAAACCGGTCGCTGCCCCCGGGCCCCCATGCGAGCATTCAGCGGCCGAGTTGCAAAGTGTCGTCAGGTGAGAAAGCTGCACTATTGACAGCCTGTCATACCCCGGCGATGGAATTCATGTTGACGTCCGCCACTCGTGAGAAGATTGGAAGATTATGCATGATTGACCTCCAAGCCATTTCTCAACAAAGCTGGCCGGGTCCTTGGCATGGCCCTGCAGAACTTGCAAGCACTCACCAGTCTCGACGTTCCAAACCTCAATTTCAGGGATGAGCGATGAATCACAACGACAATCCAGAGCAGAACTCTTGCTTGCTAAAGCTGCAGTCACGAGAACTGCGCTGGCTTCTGCACACAGCTTACACAAAGGATGAAGCATCAGCTGTGAAGGCCAATGTGCAACTCCAGAGTCTACAATCAGCAGTAGAACAGCTGAGTACTCAACCCGCGCGGTTCCGTCCATTGACGCCGTGATGATGCGCATTCCATCATAGGAAAACATTGCAGACTTCACCTGAGAAGCTGAAGATGCTTCCACCAGCTTGTAGTTCTGTCCCACTGGGAGAAACCAACCCCCATACAGCACTAGTTGCAATGCTAGGAAGATTAAAAAGCAGAACGGTAAAGGCAGCAAGTGGTTCGCTTTCGCGCCATGTGCAGTACGAGAGATCAGATAAGTCCTCTACCACGTCGTCATGTCCAACCTGAGCAAAAGCTCTGCATGATGATTTCACCAAGGATGGCTTGTCGCAGACTGCTGGGTCAAGCTTTTATCAGCCTCACTGTTCGGGGTCTAAAGCCACCCTGTCCCTCTTTGACCTTGCCCTTTCCCATGCAAAACACGCTGGATATTTTGGTCGCCGGCAAAAGATCGGAGTCTACTGCCATCTGCCGCCATCCAGAGACCTGCGGTTCCTGGACGAACCGAAACGAAGCTTCAAGACCAGCGGCTCATCAGCAGAGGCTGCAGAAGAGAGGTCCCAGAGATGACATGGGCATGCGCAAATGACGGGTGCCAACTGTGCCAACTGCAATACAAGCCCAGGCAAGCTAATGACGATCCTCCGTGGCTTGACAAACATGTTGAATTACCCCAGTGGCAGTCGCACCGTCACAGGATGCAGTGACGACCAGTGAGGCATCCGGAGAGAAGGCAGCTGACTTAACCTGCACGAGAGTTGCAGGCTCACTGCGACATCAAAGTATGCGCACCTTTAGAGGGTCGCACTTAAACAGGCAAGTCGGGCATCGTCATCATGTCCAGAGAGGACTTGCGAGCATTTGCCCGTCTCGGCATTCCAGACCTTGCAAAGCATTGGAGCCCTGAATTCGGACATTTTGCCTCTGCCTAGCCCTTGCAAACAGAACCGACTGATGCAGAATCTGACGCAACTCTGGCCAAATTTCGCGCTGAATGACAAGCCGGAAAGCCTGTCGAGCTAACGCCTTTGGGCTCAGGAAAAAACAACACGCCGAGCAGCTATGGCGGTGCAATCATCTGATGCACCCGTAATCCACTTGCTATCGGCTGAGAATTCGCCCGACCTGAGATGCCCGATCTAGCAAGACCGCACCTGTAAGCAGTCCATGCACTGCCATCTAGAAAAGCCAAGCCGCAAAACACCTCCAGCTTGCCCGCTGAGCTCACAAAGAAGCCGGCCACTCTCCGGGCACCTACGCTGCAAGCACAAAGAAGTACCCTGCGCAAAATCATGTTGCAGCACGCATTACCGTCTACCACGTCAGATTGTATGGCTGAGACCCCTACCACAGCTTCCCTTCGCCATCCAGCGACACAGTGAGCAGTATCAAACCGTCGTGTGAAAATGTCGCGGACTGGACCTGCCGGGCCGGTACAAGAGCTCGCCGCAGCCAGGGGCCAGCAGTGTGAAATGTCCACGTGTGCCTGCCCTCCTCGTCGCGCGACCAGCATCTTCCGGCAATCGCCACTTTGCAAGTACCTGGCAGCACGCAACCAGCTGCACACAAACGGACGAATCTTACACAGGCCGCTGGCACAGAAATCTGTTCGAGATCCGAGTGGCCTTATCCTGGAGCTACTCATGGCTCCGCTAGTTCGTCCTCCTTTCAACTCCGTGCCAGGCTCACCAAATTCTCGCGGTCCCATCGAAGGACGCGGTCAGCTGGAAAGAGCAGGGATGTTTGTGGACATCCAAACGACTCTACTTTTGAGTTGCTTGCTGCTACTTCTCAAACGAATCCGTGAGCTGCCCACTCTTATCGCGCCACTCCTACTTTGACTTGTGCTTCTGCTGGCGATTGCTGTTAAAATCGGCTGAGTTCCCCACGCAGAGCAACGGCGTCTGAACCAGGAAGACCGTGTCACCATCTACGAGGCCTCTGGCGAGTTCACGGCAGGTGTATTGTCGTGTCCTGAAGCGGAGGCAATGATCCTCACGGCTTTTTGTAACATGTTATGATATTCCATACATACATACATACATACAGATATGTATATAGACATATGCATGCACGTTCAGCTCCTGCGTCTTCACCTGTCCTTCGGCTTTCCTCATGTTCAAAGCTGCCCATGATAAACAGAATTGTAACAATAATAATAAGTACTAATAATAGCAGTAGTAGAAATAAGAACTATATCCGCCGAGGCCACAGGCCCAGGCGTTTTGGTGGTTACCTCAGGTACCCTCCACCTAATCCTCCTCCCTGCAGCCCAAACGTTTGGTGACACCCTGTTTTTGCGCTCGGTTGCCACCCCCTTGCCCGGCCTCCCCTCATTTTCTTTGATTTGCGGGCCTACCCGCCCCCTCTCAGGCCTCCTCCCCCCTCTTTTTTTACTCCACCCCCCCCCTCCCCCCCCCCCCCCCCCCCCCCCCCCCCCCCCTCCCCCTGTGCCGATACACCCCCAAGGGATACTCCTTGTAAGGAGGTGTATGACCAGTTATTCCCTAAGGATCAAAGGGCAGCGCCCTGCACACGGACAGTAGTTGTTTTGTCTTGCTACGCAAGGAGAGCTTGTCTTGTCTCAATATGGTAAAACCACTGTGAGCCAATGGGCAGCGGAATGTATATGTATGAGCATGCAGCCATTGCTGTAGGTACCTGTTAGAGCTACCCCTTTAGAGGTTTATGGTTTCAAACAGACACTAATTTTCTTTTACCGGAAGCATGGCCGCACATTCACACATATACTATTATGCCCACTGTCACAGTTGCGGAGTTTGGACTCATGATAAAAACAGCATATTGTTTATGCTATGTATAGCACTGAAGTACACTGTTGAGGTCACTCCACTCATTTTGCACACACACTCATGCATGTTGGTCAGAGAGATCATCTGTACAAGATCATGTCTGGTGATGTTTTCTACATCGAATTATGCAGCCTTTCACTTTGCTCTTGCTAGAGCTTTGTGAGTCACTGTTGTGAAACTCTGAGATTCTCTTATCTCAGATTTGGATCCAGGGTTGGATCATAGGCTCGAGCATAGACGTTCGGATGTGGCTCATCCGGGTCTGAGTGGTCTTCTTCGGAACTTGAAAAGATTCCGAGTAATCTGTTCTCAGCCCTGGTGAAGGCGGCGTCTGCAGTATCATATCCATGGTTGGATGTTGTCGCCTTTGGCTCGGCCTTTGGAGCAGCTTGTGAGCTGGCTGGAGTTGCCTTGGCTTTTGCCGGTTGCGGCTGCTTAGCCTTTGCCCGTTCAGCCCTTCTTCTTTCAAGCTGTCCGTCTGAGGACGCCCATGATCTTTCACTTTCATCTCCTGAAGGAGATAAGGCGTGGGCATAAAGGCTATTCCAGTACTGTGGTGCAGAAGGAGTTAGGACTTCTTCATTGTCAGATTCTGACTGGTCTTCCTCAGAGCTTTGGTCGTCAAAAAGTGTCTCGAGGACATTTTTGAGATTGTTATTTCTTCGCTCTATCTCTAGTGAGGAATGGACCAATTGGTTAAAGACTGTCCTTGAGTCCTTCAGTGCTGTTAGAAGGATTTCCACTCTGGATAGAGTATCTTGGATGGTGTCAAGATGTTCCTTCCTTTCCTCCTTGTCTCTCTGGATAGAGCTTCGCAATGATTGTGCGATTCTGAGGAGGTCTGTGTATTTCGCAAGAGGCATAGTTACCGTTTGATTGTCATGTATGACAGTTGTTTCGTCGCCGCTTAAGTTCCTGAATAGGACTTCCACGACTGGTAGGAACTCCGTGCTCCACGGTTCCTCTTCATCATATGTTTCTACGTGCTGTAGCACGCGTTGTGTAAACTGGCCGGCTGCTTCTACCGTTGCATCGATAGAGCTGACGTGTCTTGCTGCCATGTTTCGGCACGTAACGTTAATTGCCTGGCCTTGATTGGCTTCGTTAAGTGCAGCGTCTGCATAGGTGCAGAGTCCACTGTTGTGGGCTTCTCTAGCTGCCTTTCGTTGAATGCGCCGATTTTGACCTCCTCTTCTGGTAGGACCTTTTGGTCTTGGAGGATCAGAAGGTACTGTTCCTTTCGCCTTTGGCGGAGGACTCTTAGGTGGAGGTGACATGTTTGCCTTGTTAGGCCCTGGTGGCATTGCCTTGGGCGCTGATGACGATGCGGCACTTGAGAGTGCAGATGTACCTCTGGCTTTTGCCGAGGATCCCTTGGGGATCGATGTATAGGTAATCTGCATGGCTTCTTCGGCCATTTGTGCATGCAAGGCATCCTTGAATAATTGTGTCATGTGAGGAGTGTTACTTGCATCATCGTAGGTCTGGAAGCGCTCAATGTCTCTTTCGGTGCCACGTGGTCGTGTATCACCTCTTTGGAAAGGATCGTTCCTGCGAATCTCCGCAACTTGTACTGCATGGAGGCAGTTTTTGCACAGCACCTTCTTGCAAACATCTCTTGCTTGCTTGAGCTGGTAACAGCTGTCTGAGAGATGGTAGACTTCGCTTCGGGAAGTATGCCAGATAGGTCGCAGATCAGTTGTTTCTCCGGAATTGACCCTGTTGGGTCCTAAAGGTTCACGCGTCTGCGGTTCATCCTCGGGTTCGAGGAATGGAACTCTTTGGTTCGCTGCTGCTTTTGATTTTGGTTGTTGGCGCTCCATACATCTGATAGGAGGCCTGGTAATCTGCTTCCACATCCAGTGTAAGCCCATTAGCAGCAGAAACACATTCCACGCGATGCTGAAGACGGAGAAGTCCTGCTCACTGGTTAGTGAGTTTGGAAGTGAAGTTTCATCAGTCTTGATAGACTCTGCGTTCGCTCCACCTCGGTTGCGGTGTCCGAACCAGCCCGACAACCCCGCTGCTGTAGCAGCTGTTCTGAGTGCCTTGCCGCTCGGAGCAGACGGTGGACGCGATGCCTTCCTTCTTCTTCTCCGGCTGGAGGATTCGTCCTCTTGTTCCTCTTCATCTCTCTGAGCAGACATCAAGTTTGATGTTTCTCTTTCGTGTTCTTCGATGTCACTTTTTGTTGGTGACGGTTCTTCTTCTAGTCCATCCAGCTCTTCCAAAGACATGTTGAGCTTGTCAACAATATTGGTTCTTTGAGGCCTGGACCTTGATCTTGGTAGATCTTGTTGTGAAGAGGACGATGATTCCTGGTTCCTTCTTGGAGGAGGACCTTCAGGCTCGCTGGGACGTTCAGGCTGTGGCCACTCCCAGAATCTTCCATATCTGTGATGGCTACCTGATGGTTGCGATTTGTCGTACCAGCTGTTGCCGGATGAGTAAACGAATGAATCGTTGTAACCCCAGTATTCAGCATTACGCTGCTTGTAAGCCTTTCGCTTGTCAGCGATCTTTTGGACCTGGGCATCTGACCGGTTGTGTTTCCCTTTTGTAAGGATTGGTTGTATCGTGAAGCCCAAAGGGCTGTGCCAATCTTTGTCAGAGGGACTCAACCATAGGTCAAGGTTAGAAAAAGTTGAATAGTACTGCTTGACTGAGACAAACAGACGGATATCAATATCCCTGTTATTGTTCATGTCCTGCCACATATCTGAGATTCGCTCCCAGTATGTTCTTTCGGCGGCAGGTGTGACCTCTCTTGGACTAGGTGACGCCGTGTGCGGCGTTTTACTCCAGTCAAGGATATAACTGTTGATACAGTCAAGGTCAGCAACTTTCTTCGCCGGGTCCGCCGGTAGACGATCTGCACGTGCCAGTCTGTGCTGGTCGGAGTTGTTCAAGCAAAGATGTCGCACTTGTGAGTGCCTTCCTGCTATTTTGTTGAATGCTGCAAGTTTCTTCTCCAGGTATAGAGAAAACAAACTGTTTCGCGGGTGAACGTCTCCACCTTTTAAGGTGAGCCTCGACGCAATATTATTGAGATCTCCCGCTATTACATCCGGTTTAAAAGGGAGAATCTCGTTGAGGAACGCGTTCACCAGTTCGCGTCTCTGTTCTTCCTTATGAGTCATGAATGAGTTGAAATGGACGATCGCGATGGTGATGACCTTGTAAGGCCCTTTTGTACACCACATCTCGTCAAGATCGTTCGATGCTTCTTGTGAGAAGATCTCTGCGTATGACTCAAAGTCTTCCTCTGGTGGCTCATCACCCTCGACATGGCCGTTCCATTCACAGAGAATCGGCGAGGGGTCGAGGTTCGACAGTGTCAGGCACGCCTCTGGTGAGAGGTAAGAGCCATCAGTGGGTCCATCCTTGTCAGGATTTTTGCCCTTGAGTGGGTCATATCCGATAATCTGCATGAACTCGTCTCTCGTCATCCTTTGGCCAGAATATGGGTGGACCCATTCTTTTGCCTCCTGGATGGTACTGTGGTACCCAAAGGTGAGGCGGCATACCGCACCGTGGCATGCCCACAGTCGCTTCTTGGGACCACCATTCTTAGGCTTCATTGTTCGATGACGGTAAAAGTGATGGACGAGAGCGATGTCTGTTGTTGGGTCACCCTTGACTCCAATATACATCGAGGGTGCCTCAGGCTCCTTGGGAGGAGAATGGATTAGCATCCCCCTGTATTCATGTTGTCGCATGGTTGCGATCGAATACTCTGACGCAAGTGCTCCTGCCTCGAGTACGAGGGTAATATGAGCTGAATTGTTGAAGCACATGTCAATAAGAGGGTGATAATCGAATCCCTTCTCAGGTTTGAGCTTCTTTTTGGGATTCCCTGCGGGCACCGGCGCTCGATCCATATTTCCCCAGTTGAATACCACTAGGTTTAGCGATACGCTGTCTGGGTTTGAGCCTTCAATGTATTCTCTCTTCTCGTTAACCCCGGCCATCCTATTGCGAACTATCTCGTAATGTGCGTCGAGCACCAGTTTGTCTTCGTAGCCAGTCAGAGAGAGAAAAGAAGCCGGATGGCTTGTTCTAGAGTCCTTGATGTTGATGTGACTCTTGTTAATGCTCTTATATTCCTCCAGGGTTGGAGCCTCTGTGGAGCTGTCATACGTATTCGGAGGATTGTTCCTAATATCATCAAGGCTGCATGGATCAACGCCTGGATGGTCCTTTTCGAACAGACTTCTTGCGTGGTCGCCTCGTATAAAAACTGACGCTCTTCTGAGGTCATTCCTGCCCTCACTTTGGAGGTCTCAAGGCAATCGATTGGCAAGACGCACTCGCACATCCGTTGTTTACCCTGTGGGGTAAGTCGACAGTCTGCACATACAATCGTACCGCAGGAATAGCAAAAATAGCCTGTAGGCTGTTTGCAGAGATCGCAGAGAGGATTGTCTGGTCGAGGCAACATTCGTATCCTTTGGTTAAGGCTCATGGCTGTCCTGCGTACTCCTACAAATCTCTCCTTGTTAGGAGGTGCAGAGGAGGAAGATGCCGACTCTCTGGGTCTGTCCCACTCCTCTTCGTCAGGAGCCTCAGAATCTTTGATCATGAGTGGACTTCGGATTTTTCGATTCCATCGACTAACCCAGATTCTCTCTTGCATTTCCTGTTGCATAGCCGGGTTAGACGGTGACTTCGAGATTCGGTGCTTGGTATTTTCTCGAATTCGAGCGCTGATGCGCTCATGTTCTCTTACGAGGTCTTCCTCATCAGCAGGCTCCTCGTATTCGAGGTTGAGCTTGCTTCTGTTGACTCGATAATAGGTTTCTGTTTCAGGATCGAAGAGAACTAGGAATTTTTCCTTCTCCTTTTTAGGAGATTTTGGTTTTCTTGGCTCTTCGTCTGAGCTCTGAACATATTCTGTTTCAGGCCTTGGTTGGTCAAGTTTGACCTTCTCAAGTTTCTCTGTGATCTCTTCCGTGGGAGATTCTTTCTTCTCCTCTGACGCTGCAGGTGCTGAGTTCGTCTTGTGAGACGGATTAACATCAACTCGGAGTTCTGAGGATGACGAAGATTTTGAACTCTTTTCGCTCTTCTCGCTCTTTTCGCTTGATGCCGACTCAACGTCTGATTCTTCGTCACAATCCTGGTTAGGATCTGGTTCCTCAGGTTCCGTCTCTGTTCCAGAAGATTCTTCCTTGGGAGGAACTACATTGGCAGAAGTATCCTGAACAGGTTCTGGAGGTTTGTGACCTGTCGTTATCTTAAGAACTTCAGTGGCGCTTCTGGTGCCGTCGGAGTTCCAGAGCTGTCCCATAAGACTGTCCGGATCCTTGTCGGCCTCGGCCTGCCGGGCGAGCTTGGATCTCGGATGGATCTCCTTTGCAGTAGTCTCCGTTTTCGGAGGTACTTCACCTGCAGAAGCGGTTTGCTCCAGGTTTGGAGCTGTGTCAGCCTCTGTATTTGGCAGAGAGAAAGACTTCTTGTGAGAAGATCTAGCCTTGGGAGGCTCTGGAGGCAGATTTCGCCTTGACATCTTGCGAAGTGTCGATTCGATCTCTTGGCCGTAATTTGAGCACCATTTCTTCGACTCGTAAGTCGCTGACGGCATCTGTTCGGAGCAGTGGTCTGCCCACCATGGTCCGATGCTCTTGAGCTCATCGTATTGCGATGATACCCAGAGTGTTTCAGAGGGTGCAAATACGGCGCTAAGAGTACGGGCATGCACTACCTCTGGTGTAGCAAACATCCCTGCTTGCGACTGCCACATGTTTGTGACTTCGTTCACTACGTTATTTGCGTCGAATACTAGAAGCAGTGCCTTGTTGGCACGCAGCAAAGTCGGATTAGGATTCGCCAGGTTTAGCGTTGAAAACTGAACAGTGTCCCTGTTGGAACGACTGTTTTCATTCACGAGAGCTTGAAGACCTGGTGAGGTAACCACCTGCGATAGGAGGTTTGATGGTACCAGACCATGCCTCAGGATTGAGGATAATGCCTGTAAGTCCGTGGCATGCATGATGTAACAAGGGTTGTTCTGTCGAACAAAATCTTCCATGCCTACGGGCCTTGGCGCGTTAGTGGAGAGACGCTGTGCATGGGACTGCACAGGATTGCTCCCCGTTGCCATGAAGTCTGAGATGGTCATGTGTGACCTTGGCCTCTCTTCTTCAGGATCTGGTTCTTCAACTCTTGGTAGAGTTCGTCGTGAACCGTGTCCTCCCACTGCCGAGAGGAAAAGTTTGGTCATGGTCAGCACATTTGCATCCTGTGGGATGGTAACGGCGGCATCTGTTGTTTCAGCCTTGCCATCTTGGTTATAAACCATAGTGACCACGAACCTGGACTTAGTGTTGAGGAGGACACCAAGCGCGATCTCTTGTGGTGAATACTGTGCGAGCTCTGCATCGGCCAACTTGGACATGTCCAGAAGATAATTGTGTTGGCCAGCAAAGAGATCTTGGCGCTGGTTCTGAAGGTGTCTTGTTGAGTGTGCCAACCACCTTCCGACTCTGTTGGTCTTGGAAAGAATGTGGAAGCACATCTCTGGTGAGAGACCTGTTACCTCTGCCAGTCTTGGCACTGAGGAGGAATAGTCATATTCTCCAGATGCATCAAGACTCACACATTGTTTTACCTCCTGTGGGAGGCCAGTCTGAAGGTGATGTGCAAGCATCGTACAAAACTGGCGTGGATCACGAGCGTGATTACCCACGTTGTTATCCCAGTATAAAAGGGGACTGTTGTCCCATGGTCCTTGAAGGACTCCTTCGTAGAGCCTGACTCCATGTCTGGAGATTGGAGTGAGCCTTGCTCGACTCGCATGGCCACATCGTAAGATCAGGTCAGCAAGATCTCTTGGACGCGGATTGAACACCTGTTGGTGACCCATGTAAATGTATGGAGGCTCGTTATTTTTCTCACGTTTGTGAAATCGATGTCCACCGTGTTCGGTGTGTCGACGTGATGCTTCCCGACGAGACTCGGGGTAAGAGCTATCCATGTGTGGATGTCGCTCATGGTACGCCTGTACTGCCCTGGGTAGGGCGTGTCCATCACGGCTACGGAAGTTTGATCGTGTGCTCATTACGGCACGATGACCAAACAGGATCAGGAATGCTTGGTTAGCTCAAAAGGCTGATTGCTGTGAGGCTCGAGGCTGAAAGCGGCTGCGGATGATACAGAACATATAGTTCTCATGAACATGTCGATCTTGATGAAAACGCAGCCTGCAGACACAAATTTTCTTTTAGACGAAAAACAGTCTAAATAGAAAATCCAGCACATGGTTGTGCTACCAGCAAACAAGACTACCACCATGTTCCTTGGCAGTAAAATAATCGGTAAATCTCTGTTGAGACATCAATTCCAAGGAAAGCTACCGCTGTAGCGGCATTCTTAAGGTTATCTATGATCCACCGAACAGTGAAAGCTTTATGTTGAAGAAGTTCACGGAAGGGTGGATGAATGTCTGTTTCTGGTAAATTTCCTGTTTCCAGAGCCTTGATAAGCTCATCAGGTTGTGCCGAATGCTTTGTTAATGCATCAGCTAGGCAGTACTTCGAGCTTACATGAGCTAGGTCATCTAAAGATCCAGAGTTGGATTCCTTACGAAGCATCTGTATAAGATGGTGAGTTTCCTTTTGCTCTGGAAGGTGTGTCGTGCCTGCTGTTGTCACAAGATTGTTCGCATCTGTTCTGATATGTATAGGTACGGTCTCTGATGAGAGATCTGCCCAAAGTCCCTTGAGGAACAGGCAGGTACCAAAGCAACGCATCAGTGCGTTAAGCTCTGCCACTGTTGTGGACATTGTGGTTGTCGTAATCTTGTGAGACTCATAATCCACCAGGCTACCTCTCGAGGATGTTTCCTTAATAGAGGATTCAGAGAAATCGTTCTTCTTGGAAGAAGCAGCTGCTGCTGATTGTTTCATTCCCTTTAGCTTTGGATTTCGATCTTCAGCAAGGAAAATAACATGTGCTCTCTGAGATGATTTGTCATCATTGTTCCTGTAGGAAGCATCAGGGTAACCGAGGATTCTGAGATTTCCTTTCAGCGGCCAAAAACGCAGTTCTACTTCAGTAGACTTCAAAATCCTAACAAGCTTGTTCAATTCTCGAATATCACCGATAGTAGGCTTGGCAGCCTTACTCGCACACCGACTGAAGCGATAACAGATGTGAGCTTGAGTCCGGCTTTGTAGCCAGTTGATCTGTCCTAAAACACTTCTGTAAGCAGTGTGCTGCTGTGGTGTGCATTGTTGCTCATTGTTGAGCTTCTTATCAAAAACAATTTCCTCTAGAGCTTCAACAGCTAGGTTCTGATTTACTGAGATATGTGCTGGCACTGATGCTGTAGCATCCTTCCAGACTAATCTCTGTCCTACAAACATAATATCATTCGTATCTTCAGAACCTACTGCAAATTCCTTTTTGATCGATTCAATCACGGCCTTACGAAAGGTGTCATCACCGGCCATGCACAGGTCATCTACATGCAAACAGACTACTCCATGTACCTGTCTACCCTTGGCATTGTTGCCTGCTATGGGATCTAGGAGATAGTCAATCGCTGATTCCATGGTCTTTGGCTGAGACTTCTTGAGCTCAGCATCTGCTGTTGCAGACTTCTTACCATACAGAACATATGTACAGCGATCCGCACGGGTTGGCACCAGGCCATAAGACAGGAGTGCCTTATCAACGATGTTCCACCATCTTCGAGGTGCATCGTTAAGTCCATAAGCGGGTTTCTTCATCCTCGCTGCAATGTAGGAAGGATAACCTGCTTCAGGAGGAATCTGACAGATTATGTCTCTCGACTCATCATAGGCTTCACCCTGCAGGAAAGCAGTCTTTAGGTCGATGTGTGTCAGATTCCACAGCTTGTTAGCTGCTAATTGAATCGCTAAGCGGAAACCTGGGCGACTCGCAGCAGGACTATCAGTTTGCTGAATGTCCTTCTGTCGATCCTGGAAACCTCTCAGGACCCATCGGGCCTTGCACTTAAGGAAGTTTCCGTCCTTGTCTCTTTTTAGAGTCAGGACCCATCGACCAGTGACATAATTTCGGATGTTTCCGAGTTTCCGTGTATCGACGAGCTCAAAGACATCATTGTCTAGCCAGCTCTGATATTCTGCTGCTTTCGCTTCATCAAACTGTTTCTTCATCTCACGCTTTTCCTTGGCGGTTGCCTCCTTCCGCTGTGCCTTCTGGGTTAAATTCGCTGAGTTCCTGGGGGAACTTAGAGATAAGGCCTTGTCCTCTTCCGTGAGAAGATCGTACTCTTCACGAATGTCAGATCGGAACCTTTTGGTGGGTTTATACCGTGTTCGGTCTGACCTCACTCTTGATGTTACCTCTCTGATGTCTACGGGTCCGCCATGCATGTACCGAGGCATGGAGAAAGAACCTGTGTTACTGCACAGTTTCTGTTCTTCTGTGAGAAGGACCCAGTCCTTCTCATCTACGACCAAGTCACCTTCCTCATCAGAGTAATACCTTGTGTTTTCTGACTCGGCATCGCTCTCCGGTTCTGGTGAACCAGAAGTGTGAGGAGGAGCGGACGGTTGTCCGGGGTCGTCTGGGACCAGTTCTTCTTCAGTGTCTTCTTCATCTTGTTGTAACGGAAGAATGGGTCCCTGTGGATGTGCCTTCGGTTTAGGTTTTGGTGTCGGCACCTGTGAAGGTGATTTCTGTTTGTGTGGCGAAACTTTCCTTTCCGATGAAGACCTTGGCGACACATCACCCCCCAGACGCCGAGGAGACGGAACGCGAGGAGGCGGATGCACGCGAGGCTTAGCCCGAGCAGGAGCCACGGGCTCATCGGAGGAAACGGCCGGTAGTCGCGGTGGAGGTATGGGAGGAGGAGGACGCGACGGCGGCGTGCCGGGAGGCATCGGCTGATCTGGTTCCGGCATAGAAACATCGTCAGATGTGATCCGTGAGCGATTAGTGCTCATTGGTTCCGACGGGTCTGACGGCGAAACCTCTTCGTCCGACATGATTACATCCGGCGGCGTTCGCACGGACGGTGAAGTCTTGCCGCCTGTCATCTGGAATAGCACCCCCGAGAAGGTTGATGGGTGTACCTTGCTCCAGGAAACCTGGTGCGGCAAGCAACACGTCATAGTCGAATTTGGCTTCTTCTTGTTCCAGAAGACAAGAACGCCATCTGTTACACTGGTGAGTGCTTTAACTGTTCCAAATGTACCTCTGTATAGAGTACACTGTTCGAAACCAGACCCTGGTAAGAGTCTTGATCTAAGGCGAGTAATGTCTGACACCAAGGCATCAAGGGACGGTGATGGTTTGGAATGATGCAATGGTAATTCAGTTTTACTCGATAAAGAATTTACTCTAGCAACAAGTGATCTGATTTTCGGATCTTGCAGGAGTTTTGAATCCTTGAGAGGATTTGTTGTCAAAAGAGAATACTCCTGATCAAGAAGTTCCGAAAGTCCCTGGAGGCATTCATCTCCAGAGTATTCTAGTATGTCTGTGACTAAAGAAAGATGAGATGCATACGCATCTCGTTTCAGGAATCTTGCCAAACACGAGGCAAAGGTCTCACAGAATTCATAAGGATACACTTGTGCGAGTTTCGTTTTAAGACCGTAGCCTTGAATACCCTTTTCGTCTCCTGGTGGAGATGTTGGAGATTTCGTTTTGGCAGAATGCCTCTGGAGAGGAATTAAAACTTGCGGTGGCAAGTTGTGCATAAAAATCGAGGATTTCGATTCATAGTATCCTGTTGGATCTTTCATGCCATAGGCCTGTAGGTTACAGACCTCATAGCTGATCTTATGATTAGAAAACAGGCGTTTTGCTTCTGGTGAAGACCAGAGCCTGCTGTAGTATGGGTTCTCAAGAACAAAGTAACGTCCGAGCTTCATTTGGTGGTCTGCGACCGATTCACAGAATTTTAAAACAGAAAGTCTCTTGGCAGAGCCTTTCTTCCACTGTGAGTACCAGCTAGACCACTGAGAATGGTCCGGTGACATAACAATAATAGTAGGTTCTTGTTCCTTGATGATCCTAAGAAGATTGGAGCGACCTTGCGGTTGCTCAAGATCTAGACCGCTACGCAAATCGACTGGCTGACCTACTCGAAGACCTGACAGGGCAGCCTTGTGACTCATGCGGGGAGATCCGCCGTAGAGTTCTAGGAAGTCAATCTTCCCAGTGCTGGTGACCTGCCAGTGACACTCTTGATGTGGAATCGTTAGGTCTGTCGACTGCAGGGAAGCATCGAAGGTGACCATGCAACTTGCGTGGTCAGAACCTTCTGACGTCAGAGTTTCCTCATCAGGCGCGAGAGGAATCTCCACATCAGATGTTATGTCATAATTTTTCCTCAGTTTTGAGATATTGACGCGGACGATGCGTGTTCCAAGATCCACACCTACCATGGATCCTCCGAGTTCGGAGATCACCTTCCTTTTAGCCAAGATCCATGTTTGGACCCAGTGGATCCAATCTTAGACTTATCTTCTGACCAGTAGAAAACCTTATCTCCCAAAGAGAAAGGTCCTTGGGTCATTGACAGTCTGGCTGCAAGATCTCTACGCAGATCATCAGATTGGCGTGCCTCTTGGTAAGCCCTGTTGGCAAGCTCCTTAATGGCTCTCGCAGTGACTTCCGTATCAGTTGGATTACCTGTCAACTGATTGGGATCAGCGTTCTCTGGTGTTATAACATCTCGAGGACGCCTTCCAAAGGCCATTTCTAAAGGAGTAACTCCTCCGTAGGTAATCGAAGAGTTTCTTGCCAAACATGCTTGGCGAACGAGGTTGCCATACTTCATGGTGATTCCGTTATACTGCGGGTCACCATCCTTCAGGATCTGAAGTATGATCTTAATCTGATGCTTCAGCAATCTTACAGCAGCTTCGGCCCTGTTGGGCCATGGTGTTCCAGGTCCTGTTGCTACAGGCTTGATATTCTGCCGATTGTAATAAGCCTCCATTTTTGGAGTCATGAATGCTTGATCTCCAACTACAACCTTTGGGTTGATCTGAAATTTCTCAAAGTAGTCATTCATAATCGACATTGTAGTATGTTCTTCTTTATCCTGGACTACTTCGGCAGTCAACAAGGTTGTTGCTCCATCATAGAGAATAAGAAATACTAAGCGACTATCCTTGCCGGGAATTGGAAGCTCACCGTGATCTACGAAGGTGAGATCACCGAAAGTCTCTGATCGTAAACCAGAAATCTTCGCTCTCGAAGGAGCTCTCACATGTTCCTGGCAGGCTGAACACTTTTTGACCAGTTGGTCATATAGCTCATAGATCTCCTTTGGGATCTGTAAGGCCTTTGTGCGTCGCTTGAACTGATCCGTACTCATATGACGGTGCTTGAGGTGAAGCTTATAGAGTTCTACAGGGTCCTTAAGCTTCTCATGAATCCTGCGAAGAGCAATGGGAAGAGATGGCGATGGTTCTGCGACAATCTCTTCACCTGTAGGTGAGTCTGTACCAGGAGCCGGGTATTCTCTTGACTCAAGTGGTCTTACCTCCGTCCCGTCATCAGCTCCTGGGACCTTAGACTTCTCTTCAACAGGAGATTTAGCCGCATATTTGCGGGATTTCTTCAGAAGGTTTTTGAGACCCTTTGGAGTCTTTATCTTCGCAGGTGGAACCTCAAGTCTTTCTTCTTCTGGAGGTTCATGTGGTGCAGAGGATTCTGCAGGTTTGTCCCTAGAACCTGATGATGGTTCCGATGGTCCGGAAGGCTCAGGAACATCACCAGATGGTTCTGGTGGATCAAGTTTCTTGGCAGATGATTCTGCCGGATCAGATGGAAGAGGCTTCTTTTTACCTGAAATCCTCTTCGGTGGTGGATCAGCTGCTCCCTCAGGTGCTTTGTCACAACCCTTAAGGTACGTGTGAGCCCTTTTCTGTCCGGCACAGGCTGGACAGCGACCTTCCGGTATCCTAGTATAAGGCTTATTGGCTCCTAGAGCAGTCTCCGTCGCACTGAACGACGTACCTGACTTAGGGAGGTACTTCCTGGTGGAAGTAAAGCCTAGAAGGTCCAATACCAAATGGTTATTGGTACTAATCGGAAGAGGGGTTTTATACAAACCGAAAGCTTCACACGTTGCTAGGTCAGCTGTGGGACTACACTCGAGGGTCATTCTTAGATTCCTCATCTGTTCGATGGAGAACAAAATGGGAACTCTCCCCTGATCCAGAACTTCTATGGTTGTATCTCTTCTTGGAGTTGTGTTGAACCATAGAGTTACACGCTCCTTGATAAGAGCTGTTTCACTATCTGCGAAAGAGAACTTCGTGTTCGAAGGTGAGAAAGTGAAATCAATCATGCCTGGGGCATGTTGCTTCACGGCCTTGATAAGCCTGTTCACCGCATAGCGGGAACCCATAGCCCTAGTACAACCAGAGTCAAGTATGACAAAGGTAGGGCTCTTATCAAGATTGATCCGCTCTGTGAGAGCAGATAGGACGGTGTGCTGCAACGGAAACACTGCTGTTGCAGTCTCCACACCTTGCCCCTCGGATGGTTCAGAGACCTGGGGCACGTAACTCACTGATGAGTTGTACACGGGTTCTTGGTGCGCGCTCGGATCTGTGCCTCTACCTGATGATCCTGCTTGATTTCTTCTCTTCTTTCTCCGTGTCTTTCTTCGTGAGGCTTGTGATGCATAGTATGTATAAGACGTTTGATCGTCATAAGCGGCATAATTCCAACTGGAGTCAGTATAATAACTGTCCTCATACCACGAATCCCAGCTCGGTGTGGTGGAACTCTCATAGGCCTGTGGAGATCCAGTTTGGTCTCCTTGTAAGGAGGCAGACTTAGCTGTATCCTTACCTTTGCCTTTTGCCTTTGCGCCTTTGAAGGAGCTTCCTTTATCTCCTTTGTCCTTTCCTTTTCCTTTGCCTTTTCCACTTTTCCTTTTTCCTTTCCTTTACCTTTACCGAAATAGCTGGAATCAGTTGGATCATGTTCTGCCTGGTTGGCTCTCCCTTTTCCGCGGTATGACCTAAAACGGCCACGTCCTTTTCGCTTGCCACCCTTTGCTCTTCCCGGTGATCCGGGACGCATTCTTGGTCTTCCTCCCTTTTTGAATCTCCTTGCAACGAAGGCCTCATGGTCATCAACTGTCCAGAAGACAGCTTCTTCATCCTCGGCGGCAAGAAAGCCTTCCTCAAGGGTGTCTTCGTCTTGGAGCCAGAATCCATCGACTCCGTCGTATTCACCCTGATCGAGGATGAGGAAGTTTCGACCTCCGCGTTTGCGGCGTTGATCTCTCCTTCCATGGCGGTCCTTATTGTGAGAAGTGTGCCGAATATTGGGATCCTGCAGACCAGTTCTGGTCGTTGAGAACTGATCGAACATGGTCTGCCGTACTATAGGGTACGTGTAGGTCTCAATTCGGTAACCTTGGTTGGTCAATGCTGTTACCAACCTCTCACGTTGCATCTCATTTAGGTCGGACTGCACTAGGAAGAGGAGAGCTAGGAGATTATCATTTAGAGGGAACGCTCTTCGATGATTATCAAGGCGTTCCTTGTTCCATGTTTCGAAGAAACGTGCGGCGTATGTGTCTCTCTCGGTTGCATCCTGTAGGCGCATGAAGGTTTGATCTGCTTGCACAGCCTGCATGAAATCCGGATGGGCATCTTCCAGAATTATCTCTGGTAAGAGATCCATCCATGAGCTTCTCACGCGCTGTAGCACGATCTCAAACTTAGCAATCCAAGTCACAAAGTCTTGGTTGCCCTTCCATGCCTTGAATAGGCCGAGGAAACGCCACCGGAAAACGTACTGTTCTCCTTTCACGAAAAATGGACGCATCTTCTTCTTGAAGTAATCTACTCCATCTGGGGCTGCAAGCCTTTCTCGGTTAAGTGATTCTTTTTGTACTGCGGCCAATCCGGAGAGCCTCGTCTTGAGAGACGGACCTCTTTTGGTGTCATACAGCGTTGTTATGTCGCACCAGTCGTCAATCAACTGTTCATACTCAAACCACGAAGTGGTGCCATCATAGGCAGGCGCGATCTTAGGCGTTATGCCTAATGATGCAAGCATGCGGTCAGATGTTGCATATGACTGTGCGACATAAGTAGCTGGACCTTGGGAGGTCTCTTCGTTCTCATATCCCCCGGAGGATTGGGAACTGCCGTCGGCTTCGCTATGCGAGCTCGCCATTGTGCTGCCTCTTATCCGCTTGGTTAAGCGTTCGGCGAGGCCGACCGCTGTAGCGGACTTTGTGAGGCGGGCGGCCCTTTCCGGGCTCCGCTACCAGAAAACTGTGCCGATACACCCCCAAGGGATACTCCTTGTAAGGAGGTGTATGACCAGTTTATTCCCTAAGGATCAAAGGGCAGCGCCCTGCCCACGGACAGTAGTTGTTTTGTCTTGCTACGCAAGGAGAGCTTGTCTTGTCTCAATATGGGAAAACCACTGTGAGCCAATGGGCAGCGGAATGTATATGTATGAGCATGCAGCCATTGCTGTAGGTACCTGTTAGAGCTACCCCTTTAGAGGTTTAAGGCTTTTCACAACCCCCCCCCCCAGGAAACAATCAACTATAAAGGGGTAGCTCTAACAGGTACCTACAGCAATGGCTGCATGCTCATACATATACATTCCGCTGCCCATTGGCTCAAAGTGGTTTTACCATATTGAGACAAGACAAGCTCTCCTTGCGTAGCAAGACAAAACAACTACTGTCCGTGTGCAGGGCGCTGCCCTTTGATCCTTAGGGAATAAACTGGTCATACACCTCCTTACAAGGAGTATCCCTTGGGGTGTATCGGCACAGTTTTCTGGTAGCGGAGCCCGGAAAGGGCCGCCCGCCTCACAAAGTCCGCTACAGCGGTCGGCCTCGCCGAACGCTTAACCAAGCGGACAAGAGGCAGCACAATGTCGAGCTCGCATAGCGAAGCCGACGGCAGTTCCCAATCCGCCGGGGGATATGAGAACGAAGAGACCTCCCAAGGTCCAGCTACTTATGTCGCACAGTCATATGCAACATCTGACCGCATGCTTGCATCATTAGGCATAGCGCCCAAGAGCGCGCCTGCCTATGATGGCACCACCTCGTGGTTTGAGTATGAACAGTTGATTGACGACTGGTGCGATATAACAACGCTGGATGATACCAAAAGATGTCCGTCTCTCAAGACGAGGCTCTCCGGATTGGCCGCAGTACAAAAAGAATCACTCAACCGAGAAAGGCTTGCAGCCCCAGACGGAGTAGATTACTTCAAGAAGAAGATGCGTCCATTTTTCGTGAAAGGAGAACAGTACGTTTTCCTGTGGCGTTTCCTCGGCCTATTCAAGGCATGGAAGGGCAACCAAGACTTTGTGACTTGGATTGCTAAGTTTGAGATCGTGCTACAGCGCGGGAGAAACTCATGGATGGATCTCTTACCAGAGATAATTCTGGAAGATGCCCATCCGGATTTCATGCAGGCTGTGCAAGCAGATCAAACCTTCATGCGCCTACAGGATGCAACCGAGAGAGACACATACGCCGCACGTTTCTTCGAAACATGGAACAAGGAACGCCTTGATAATCATCGAAGAGCGTTTCCTCTAAATGATAATCTCCTAGCTCTTCTCTTCCTAGTGCAGTCCGACCTAAATGAGATGCAACGTGAGAGGTTGGTAACAGCATTGACCAACCAAGGTTACCGAATTGAGACCTACACGTACCCTATAGTACGGCAGACTATGTTCGATCAGTTCTCAACGACCAGAACTGGTCTGCAGGATCCCAATATTCGGCACACTTCTCACAAGAAGGACCGCCATGGAAGGAGAGATCAACGCCGCAAACGCGGAGGTCGAAACTTCCTCATGTACTCGATGCAGGGTGAATTACGACGGAGTCGATGGTTCTGGCTTCAAGACGCAGAACACACTTGAGGAGGCTGTCTTGCCGCCGAGGAGTGAAGGAAGCTGTCTTTTAGGACAGTTGACGAACATGAGGGCCTGTCGGTTGCAAGGGAGGATTCAAAAAGGGGAAGAAGACCAAGAATGCGTCCCGGATCACGAGGAAGAGCAAAAGGGTGGCCAAAGCGAAAAGGACGTGGCCGTTTTAGGTCATACCGCGGAAAAGGGAGAGCCAACCAGGCAGAACATGATCCAACTGATTCCAGCTATTTAGGTAAAGGCAAAGGAAAAGAAAAAGGAAAAGGTGGAAAAGGCAAAGGAAAAGGAAAGGACAAAGGAGATAAAGGAAGCTCCTTCAAGGGCACAAAATCAAAAGGCAAAGGTAAGGATACAGCTAAGTCTGCCTCCTTACAAGGAGCCCAAACTGGATCTCCACAGGCCTATGAAAGTTCCCCGCAAACCGCGTGGGATTCATGGTATGGAAGCCAGTTATTTGAACTGACGCCCGTTGGGGAATTATGCGCTTCTGACGACAACGTCAATACATATATGCATCGCAAGCCTTCACGAAAGAAAGGACACGGAAAAAAGAGAAGAAGAAACAAGAGGATCATTCAGTAGAGGCACGGCTTCCGATGCGAACAAGACCCGTGTCAAAAATCATCAGTGTGAGTAACGCGCCCCAGGTTTCTGAAACATACAAGGGGCAGGTGGGAGACGGCAACAAGCAGGGGTTTTCACGTGTGCAGCAACACAGCCTATTCTTGCTCTACAGCAGCGGATCAATCTTGATAAGAGCCCTACCTTTGTCATTCTTGGCTCTGGTTGTACTAGGGCTATGGGTTCCCGCTATGCGGTGAACAGGCTTATCAAGGCCGTGAAGCAACATGCCCCAGGCATGATTGATTTCACTTTTTCACCTTCGAACACGAAGTTCTCTTTCGCAGATGGTGAAACAGCTCTTATCAAGGAGCGTGTAACTCTATGGTTTAACACAACTCCAAGAAGAGATACAACCATAGAAGTTTTGGATCAGGGAAGAGTCCCCATTTTGTTCTCCATTGAACAGATGAGAAATCTAAGAATGACCCTCGAGTGTAGTCCAACAGCTGACCTAGCAACGTGTGAAGCTTTTGGTTTGTATAAAACCCCTCTTCCGATTAGTACCAATAATCATTTGGTATTGGACCTTCTAGGCTTTACTTCCACCAGGAAGTACCTTCCTAAGTCAGGTACATCGTTCCGTGCGACGGAGACTGCTCTAGGAGCCAATAAGCCTTATGTTAGGATACCGGAAGGTCGCTGTCCAGCCTGTGCCGGACAGAAAAAGGCTCACACGTACCTCAAGGGTTGTGACATAGCACCTGAGGGAGCAGCTGATCCACCACCGAAGAGGATTTCAGGGAAAAAGAAGCCTCTTTCATCTGATCCGGCAGAATCATCTGCCAAGAAACTTGATCCACCAGAATCATCTGGAGATGTTCCTGAGCCTTCCGGACCATCGGAACCATCATCAGGCTCTAGGGACAAACCTGCAGAATCCTCTGCACCACATGAACCTCCAGAAGAAGAAAGACTTGAGGTCCCACCTGCGAAGATAAAGACTCCAAAGGGTCTTAAAAACCTTTTGAAGAAATCCCGCAAATATGCGGCTAAACCTCCTGTTGAAGAGAAGTTTAAGGTCCCAGGAGCTGATGACGGGACGGAGGTAAGACCACTTGAGTCAAGAGAATACCCGGCTCCTGGTACAGACTCACCAACAGGTGAAGAGATTGTCGCAGAACCTTCGCCATCTCTTCCCATTGCTCTTCGCAGGATTCATGAGAAGCTTAAGGACCCTGTAGAACTCTACAAGCTTCACCTTAAGCACCGTCATATGAGTACGGATCAGTTCAAGCGACGCACAAACGCCTTACAGATCCCAAAGGAGATCTACGAGCTATATGACCAACTGGTCAAAAAGTGTTCAGCCTGCCAGGAACATGTGAGAGCTCCTTCGAGAGCGAAGATTTCTGGTCTAAGATCAGAGACTTTCGGTGATCTCACTTTCGTAGATCACGGTGAGCTTCCAATTCCCGGCAAGGATAGTCGCTTAGTATTTCTTATTCTTTATGATGGAGCAACAAACTTGTTGACTGCCGAAGTAGTCCAGGATAAAGAAGAACATACTACAATGTCGATTATGAATGACTACTTTGAAAAATTTCAGATCAACCCAAACGTTGTAGTTGGAGATCAAGCATTCATGACTCCAAAAATGGAGGCTTATTACAATCGGCAGAATATCAAGCCTGTGGCAACAGGACCTGGAACACCATGGCCCAACAGGGCCGAAGCTGTTGTAAGATTGCTGAAGCATCAGATTAAGCTCATACTTCAGATCCTGAAGGATGGTGACCCGCAGTATAACGGAATCACCATGAAGTATGGCAACCTCGTTCGACAAGCATGTTTGGCAAGAAACTCTTCGATTACCTATGGAGGAGTTACTCCTTTAGAAATGGCCTTTGGTAGGCGTCCTCGAGATGTTAGAACACCAGAGAACGCTGATCCCAATCAGTTGACAGGTAATCCAACTGATACGGAAGTCACTGCGAGAGCCATTAAGGAGCTTGCAAACAGGGCTTACCAAGAGGCACGCCAATCTGATGATCTGCGTAGAGATCTTGCAGCCAGACTGTCAATGACCCAAGGACCTTTCTCTTTGGGAGATAAGGTTTTCTACTGGTCAGAAGATAAGTCTAAGATTGGATCCACTGGGTCCAAAAATGGATCTTGGCTAAAAGGTAAGGTGATCTCCGAACTCGGAGGATCCATGGTAGGTGTGGATCTTGGAACACGCATCGTCCGTGTCAATATCTCAAAACTGAGGAAAAACTATGACATAACATCTGATGTGGAGATTCCTCTCGCGCCTGATGAGGAAACTCTGCCGTCAGA